>VDFB02130437.1:41929-82993 GCA_007258455.2 Sequoia sempervirens
TGAGAGAGGTTTTTTTAGATGGTCCCAACACAATCCCATAGCCTCAGACGGAGAGTCTATAAGCATCACGGTCTCCGAGAAATAGCCCTTCAAATATTGTTGTCTTTTAACACTTTGGACTCTTAAGGGAAATTGTCGGTCCAATATAGCTTGGAGTGATTCAACGTATTTGGGTGCAAAATAGGACCATCCTTAGCGTAAATGTACCCGTCTGGATGTGTTAGAACAATATGTTTGGTCGTACGAGTTGTGGAATGAAAGTTGCACCACTTTGCAACTTTACACTGCTTGCATCTAACAACTTTTCCCTCCACTGAAAAGTCATCACCATAGGAAAAAGCCTCCGAGATAGAAAAAACCAAGAGAGGCTTTTGTAGATGGTCCCAACACGATCCCATAGCCTCGAACGAAGAGTCTATAAGCAACACGGTCTCCGAGAAATAGCCCTTCAAATATTGATGCCTTTTAGCACTTTGGACTTTTAAGGGAAACTAGTGGGTAACATAGTTAACTTCTTCACAAACTTGGTTTGAAGTAATTTCATTCTTTTTTGTGCATTTAAAATGGATTTATAAGCCTTCCACCATAAAAGTGACCTCTAAATAACTTCAAACACCTTAACTACCTCATTCTTATTCATTTGTTTTGCAAACAAGCATTTTCATTCCAAGAGGTTGAGCTTTCATTTTTACTTGCTGGATTTTGAAAGCGACCATGACACAACTTCTTTTTAAAAAATTGTTCCAACATCATTGAACCAAGAATTTATCACATTACTCCACAGAGAAAACCAAATAGAGGAGTACTACAAACTAAAACACATTACACTGGCTCTCACCGACTTGATGTACTCTTCAACATCTCTTCTAAAAAGCAACCCCTAAATCACTCCAAAACACCTTTAACCACCCTAAAAGCTGCACCCTAAAAGTAGGACCTCTAAATCACTTCAAAACACCTTTAACTAATTCTCATTCTCCTGACATTTGTTTTGCAAACAAGCACCTCTATCCCAAGAGGCTGAGCTTTGTATTTTTGCTTTCAAAGAAAAATCTGCCTATGCCATTTTTACACTGCACAGGTAAACCAGATTTTGTATTGTGGAGCTCTATTAAGCTACCAATCTCAAGACCAATGTAATAATGATACAAAATAATGTTTGAGACTGCAAGAAGACATCAAAATGGCTAGTGTACTAAACAAATTCTTATGATTTATGAAGAACATTGATAACTCTACTCAGTTGGCTTCTTTTTTCAAAATCATACAAATTGAACCCTAGCATCAATAGACTATGTATATCAAGCTACCACAATTCAAGTTTCAACGATGAATATTTATCATGCATGTTTTAAATGACATTCAAGTTTATGGTGGTTTTATTGTTTATATGATGTTATGTGATATTCTAATCATAATTCATGCTTCTAGCTGCACATATATATATATATATATATATATATATATATATATATATATATTATTTTTACATGTTTTCTCCATTGTTCGGACCCTACACCGCAAGTAAATTGTTGTATAGCATGTGGAATGAGGGGGCAGCAGGCCTAAGACCCCTTTAAAGTTTGTTTGAGTGCATTTAAAATGAAGTTTTAAGCCTTGCACCCTAAAAGTGACCTCTAAATAACTTCAAACACCTTAACTACCTCATTCTTATTCATTTGTTTTGAAAACAATAATTTTCATTCCAAGAGGCTGAGCTTTCATTTTTTCTTGTTGGATTGAATGGGGATCGTGACACAACTTTCTTTTTTCAAAAATTGTTCAACATCATTGAACTAAGAATTTATCACACTTCTGTAGAGAAACAAAGGAGTACTACAAACTAAAACACATTACACTTCGGTTCTCACTAACTTGATGTACTCTCCAACATCTCTCTTCTCTCATGTTGGAGAGTTAGAACTGCTTGGCCATGCCTTTGCATCATTAGGGAAGTTTTTCTCTTTTTGACAATGTCAAAAGCATGGCTGCATATAGATTAGGAAAAAGACCTTTGCTTTTAGATTAGCAATGCATGGAAGATTCAAAAAGTATCCTTGATATTACAAAAGGTATGTGTTTATACACTTCAAACGTGCAATCACTCTTAGACCAATGTAACAATGATACAAAATAACTTTTGAGACTACAAGAAGACATCAAAATGGCTAGTGTACTAAAAGAATTCTTATGATTTTTGAAGAATGTTGATAACTCTACTCAATTGGCTTCTTTTTTCAATATCATACAAATTGAACCTTGGCATCAATCGACTCTATATATCAAGCTACCACAATTCAAGTTTCAATGATGAATATTTATCATGCATGTTTTAAATGACATTCAAGTTTATAGTGGTTTTTTTGTTTATATGATGTTATGTGATATTCTAATCATAATTCATGCTTCTAGGCTGTATATATATATATATATATATTATTTTTACATATTTTCTCCATTGTTCGGCCCCTACACTGCAAGTAAATGGCTGCATAGCATGTGGAATGAGGGGGCAGTAGGCCTGAGACCCCTTTAAAGTTTGTTTGAGTGCTTTCTTTTCATTTTTTGTGCATTTTGTGCCAAGTTTCCTCAAAGAAATGTGGTCTTATAGAATTCCATGACAATCTAATGCAATTGATAGCCGCTCCTAGTTGTTAGTTATGTAATGTGAAGTAATTGTGTAATTGCTTAGGTTGACTTTGTAAAAACTATATTGTTATTGAAATTTTTTCATCTATCAGCATCTAGTTGTTACTTATGCAATGTGAAGTAATGCTTTGAGTTTGAAAGATGTGCAATGCAATGTAATCAACAATATGAATATAAACTACATAATATTTAACCATTCTTTTTATGCTATTGTACATTGGTATTTAGTAACCATTGCTCACTTGATTAAATTTTCAAAGAGTTTAATCATGAACATGAGGAGGAAATTAAATTTCGATTGTCAACTTCTATATATCAAATTATCCAATAATCAAGTGTATGTCCATATACAAAAATGGCATCAACGCCAACTCAAACAAAGTTTTACAATATGTGGCATATGCCATCTCAGTATCTATTCAAAATTTACATGCCAAAATGTCTATCTCATCCTAAACTACTGGTGGATCATCAAAATGGAGCCTCTTTGAAGCACTCGTTGGCTCTGAAGGTAGCTGCACAAAAAAAAGTCAAACCACAATTGAGATTAGTTATACTATATAATTTTAAATCAAATAATTAACATAAAAATCAATATACATTGAATTATAATTGAACTCTAAAATTGAAATCTTGATTACTTAAATATCGTCTCTTCAAAGGGTCAAGAGTCCTAGAATATACCCCTCTCAGAGAACCAACCAAACCAACTTTTGTAATGTCAATCTATATATGTGAACAAAAACATAAAATTGATCCAAGTTAGCATAGAATTGTCACTAATAAGAACATATTTACCAAGCACAAAATAAAATAAACACATACCTCTTTAGGCTGATCTTTTTCTTTATCTCCTTTAGGTGTTTCGACACCTCCTCCTTGAGGTGTTTCAACACCTCTTCCTTCAGGTGTTCGAATACCTACTCCTTCAGGTGTTGTGACACTTGTCAACAATGATGTATAGCTCACAACTGCCTATACATAAAAATGACAAGCACATATGAAACTACAAATCTATGTCAATGTATGCATAATCAATAAAAGATCTTATAAATCTTAATTCAATAAAATTTGAGTTCAATTACCTTTCCCTTATCTAACATTGCACCTCCATAGTCTGGAGAGCATCGCATCTCACTCACACTAGGTGTTTCCTAAAAGTAGAGAATAAGATAAACATATAAGTTAATATATAATTTCATTAATGACAATTCAAATGACAAGCAAGTATACAGTAAAAAAATGTAAATGAGTGAGTGCGAAAATACATACTGTGTGCATGTCGAGGCCAAATGAAATGGCCCTAAGGGTGCTATCAATCACCCGTGTGAGCTCCTCCTCAGACATTAACTATTAAATAGACCATGCAAATAAATATTAGTACTTGATACTATCTCTTATTAATATTCATTTAAAAAAAATGCAAGTTATGAATTTACACCTTAAATGTTACTTGTGTAACTATTCCAATGTCCACCTCTCTAGTAGGAGAGGACTCTGTAGGGTGTGCTCCACTCCCCTGCGTGTGATCTGCTATAATCTCCACATCTTGGATTTCATAATCATAAGTCTCTAATGGATGCTCAATGGGTTTTACAATAGGACCCAAGCATATTTGCTGGCACGTATTGCAAATATGTGGACCCGAGGAGGATGATGCAACAACACTGGATCCATCGCCAACATCACCAGAATGTGGCTGAGCTACTGAAGAAGCATGGGAAACCAAAAGACCACTCAAAGAGTGAATGGCCTGGATAGTCTATGTGGCTGCATCCTCCGTAATATTTGGATGTTGTATTGGAGGTGGCAGAGGAAGGGGAGGAAGGGGAACATGTGGGCACCTGACTACTCTAACTGCCCCTGGCCTATCCCAGGGCATACCTCCACCAATGCCCTGGAAGGGTTTAATGTCAAAGTAATTGACATGATGCCCTAACAAAAACTCAGCGTATAATTTTTTAATAAAGTAAAAAGGTACATCAAGATTATTGTTGGGTGGTTTATCAAAAACCATACACCAACGATCCCAAAAGTTATCTACTATGCCCCTATGTGTGCACCATTTTATAGAAAGTTTTGGTTTGTTAACATTAATTGGCAAAACTAGTGTTGGGGCTAATAAATAAAGAGGCTATTTGGGCTTTTGTTATTTGGAGATTTTTCACATCATCATAAGACAATCCACATGCATAATATTCCCTCATGGTTTCTCGCCACGAATGAAAGGCATTATGTTGGGTGGAGAGGGTTTCTACATTTGTAATTATTCCTGTCAATGTGGTTGACATATGGGATAATCGAGGGATTTTCTTATAAACATCACAAATGCCCCTCAATTGCTCCAATTTTTCATGAATTAAGTCTTCAATTGATGGTTGCGGAGGTGGTGGAGCATTTGGCATTTCTGCATTTTGATTCTCAGCTGGTGGATTTTCATTCTCAACTGGTGGAATTTGTGCATTCTCATTCTCAAGCCATAATGCCTGATTAAAGTTAAAAAATAATTAATCTAATTAAAATTAGACAATATAAATGAAAATATTATAAAAATACCCTAGTTTTTTAAAAAAATCCAAAAAAAACCCTACTTTTAACAAAAATCTATAAAATTCTCTAATTTTTAATACAAATACATAAGCAACACTATTTTAAAATCAAAATCCATAAAAAACATTCATTTTTTTTCATCAAAATCCATTCTAAACTCAATTTTTTCATAAAAATTCAATCAAAAACCCTATTTTGAAAAAAAATCCACAAAAAACTAATTGAAATTATCCAAATCTAATTCATAATTGAATCAAAGCAAATAAAAATCTAAAATCTTACCTTTTCCAATCAGATATTGGCGAAATCGGATATATGTTACGCAAAGAACCTCCTCATTGTGCGCCCACGGGTTGTTTGACTATCAAATGATTTTAAAACAGCCACAAATTTGTATATATATACTTTTTACAAATTGGATATCCAATTTGAATCGGATATCCAATATGGAAAACTAGGATTGGTGTTTGCTTTGGTGGTATGTACTGACACCCAAGCCTAAAAAAATTCAACATGGTATTTTCGAGTTTTTGGGTCGATGAAAGACATGTTTTTTTCCTCATTGCCACTTTTTGGCCCACCATGATCCTGCACATACCCAGATAAGGTTGTTATATGTCATTCTCTTTGCAATATATGTAAACAAAAGAGAAAACATCTTGATGAGGACATGGATATATTACACCTAGAAGATGACATGGATAGATTTTAACTTATTTATAAACAAATGAGAAAACACCTAGAGGATGACATGGATAAATTTTTAACTTATTTGAAAACAAAAAGAAAAGACCTACAAGATGACATGTTGATAGAATTTTAGTAAATGTAAACAAATGAGAAAACACCTAAAATATGACATGGATATATTTTGTATATTGGTATTTCTAATGTGCTTGATGACAATGATTTATTTTGTCACATTTTTGTGGCTATTCTTCTTTTACAAATTATTTATGTAACAAATATATAATACAATTATAAAAATATAGTTGAATACAAAATTTTATATATTGGGGAGATGCATTTTCCTTTCAAGTATAAAGCTTTTATCTCCATCGCTAGCTATGTAAGAGTAAAATTTGTATAGTTTCTTAGTTGAATTTTTTGTTAGAGAGAAGGTTGTTTCTTTAACAAATTATTCTTTGATGTAAAGAGATCTTTAGATGTGTTAAATTTTGAATGTTTGCTTGTATTTTATTATTTAAAGCATCCATTTGATATGAACAAACATCCACCTTGTACGAATAATAGTCAACCCTTGCCAATTCAATATTTTATAAAAGGGACAAGTTCAAGAAATTTGTTAAACCTTTTAAAATATAAACTCTATGTACATGATTCCTCAATATCTACTTGAATAATTCAAGGAATATGTAGTAAATATTTGATATATTAATCAACTAGCACATGTAAGATGGTAGATGCAACATAAACAATAAATCAAAAAATTATTTAGCATTTGAATGCACTGTGACCGAGGGATTAGTATGGGCTGACTACACTTGATCCATGAGGATACGAAGTATAGTTATGCCATTAAACATCAATCCCAATAGAGATCATTCAAATAAAAATTAAACTAGGCATCCATTAAAAATTAGCATACTAAACTACAAAAGCTTTTTAAAGACACCTATTCTAATCCATTGAAACTTATCCTATTGGGGGATTGGTGTTGCATTGATGTGGAACGGTGACCCTTTCCCAATCTTGGGGATAAATGAGCTTGTTTCAATCAGTTTTATTGAAGAAAACTGATGAAACCATTGTGAGATGTGTGATGAAACATGATTTAAAGCTAAATGGTCCTGATGTAAGCTATTTTAACATGATTTTAAGCTAAGTTGATCAAGATGTGTGAATGCAAAGCTAATCTAAAGGGATTTTAAGCTAAAAGATTCAAACCCTAATTAACAAATAAGCTAAATGTATGCATCTATGTTACCATGGAAGCCATTAATGGAAGCTAAGCCAAGTAATGCAAGTAATTAAGCTAAAATGATACTAAATAAATGCTAAATATGAGTGTGAGTGTGAGTGATTTCAACAACATGAGTTTTCTCTAAAAAAGATGGATCTATTTGTCTCCAAATAGTGATCTATTTATAGGAGAGCAACTAAGAAATGGAGGGTTGAGATCAAAAAGGTTAATCAATGGTCAAGGATGGAAGAAGTTGGAGGCATGGATCATGGATTCTCATCAACGGATGAGAATCAATGATGGGATATAATCAAGGGTTCACCTTTGTCCAAACAAACACACTTTTAACTTGCATAAGAAGTCAAGTAAGTTTGTTAGAAAAGGAATATTCCCCCTTTCAAATGAGTGAGAAAAGAGAATATTCTTTGAAATATTCTCATGGGTGAGGGAAAATAGACATTTAGAAAATTAAAACAAAGTTTAATTGTGCAAAAAAAGGGGACAGGAATATTCCATGGGAGGAATGTACAAAGGAGAAATATTGGAATATTCCTCTGCAAGTGGGGGGAATTAGATTAATTAGTAATTGATAATTAAAACAATGTTAATTATGCAATTAGGGGAAATTAATATATTCGTTAAATAAAGTGATTTAATGAAAGGGGGCGAGTGAAATGATATTTAATTAAATTATTTAGGGTTATTTAATTAAATAAGAAGACTTAGGGACTTAAATTAAATAACTTGATGTATTTAATTTAATAGGACAAAATGTTAGCATGGAAGGGGGTGAATTAACTTGATTGATTTAATTAGGTTAATAGATGCAAATGATAATTAATTAAATAGCTAGGAAAATTTAATTAATTAAGCAAAAAGAGGATGGATTTGAGGATGAAGCGGTGTTAGTATAACTGATTCAAGTGCATGATATCATTCGGGACATTTTTCAGTGTCTACATTTTGCCCCTCTTTCAAGCGAGGTACTTGCTACGTTGGTTCAAAGACTGATGCTCCTTTAGATTAAAAGCTACTTCTCATATCAAAAAATAAAAAAAATCTTATTTTTTTGGATGCCCCACTGCTACCCCAGCAAAAGGAATAAGTTGTTTCCCTGCCCCCTGAAGAAATCGTGCAAAATTTTTGAATTTTGGGTTGATTGAACTCGACAAAGGTTAAATGTTGCCTCAGGGGTCCAAAAAGGCTCCAGGATGCAAAAAAAATGCCAAAAACACAAAATAATGATGCAAAATAAGCTTCAGTTCAGCAAGATTGGTGAAAATAGTGAAAAACCCTAGCTTTATGGTTAAATTAGGACCAAAACCCTATTTTTTAAGCTTAAATAGGTAAGGAAGGGTCAATTTCAATTCATTTGTGCATTCACACCTTAGAAAATTCTTGCATTTTGAGCTTTGACCTCTTGAAAAAATGGCACAACGAGTGCTCCCATGACACATTTTTGACTGGTTCAAGAGTACCAAAGGCCTGCAAGCATAGGACCATTGGTATGCAATTTGAAACTTGACTTGCATTTTGAATTTTAAGTGCATTTATTGCATTTTGAAATTTGAGTTTAGGCTGCGTCGTTATATAGCGATGATATTTTAAAATTTTGCAACACTATTGTGATTAGTGATGCAGTTCGCGATTTGAAATTACGGTTTCAGATTTCAAATCGCGATGCATATGTAAATAGCAACGTAGTTGCCCAATTTGAAATTTTGAATTAGGGTTTGTAAAGTTCAAATGGTGACATAGGTGTTATTAGCAACACATTTCATGATTTACAATTTGAATGCACCCAACATTGTTGTTTGGAATTTGAGTTATAGCGACGCTATCATAAATAGCAACACTTTTGTCATTTTGGGGGATAAAAACTCAAAACTTAGCTATTTTTTGTGAATTTTGATGTCGTGCACTTTGTGGGTGCAAGAGGTTATCCAACCTTTGATGTCCGTCAAGCACAGGTCGACCGTACTATCCAGACTTGATGATTTGTCTAAGTTGTGACAAGAGCACCTGGGAGAGATTGCTTTGTGGTATGTCGCCTCAATGCCCATCATGCAGACCCATTTGGCATGGATGACAATGCTATGTGAGCCATGGCATAGCGAGACCTCGTCGTTCCATCTACCTACCGATGAGGCGACAGTGACACTAGAGGATGTATGGAAAATTTTGCAATTGTCAATACATGGTGAGTGCATGATCTATGATACTGACATTGGCTATGAAGCTTTCCATGAGGTTCTTGAATAGGAGTCCATTATCTTGGTCAACTCCTAGATTGACCTTGAGATGTACAAAGGTTGGGCGTCAACCTTTAGATTGATCATTGCAGCAGTAATCTCAGGTTTGGTTGCTCCAGATCAATAGATCAAAGGATTCAGTCTAGGATGGGGGTTGGCTTGGCACAGGATGTTGTCCAGGAGGACCTAGTATGCATGGGGGCCTGTGATGTTGGCCTCCCTTTACCATGATTTGTATGACTTCATATACTGTGATGGGAGAGCGATTGGTATAGGAGTCACCCTTCTCCATACTTGGGCCTAGGAGCACATTGCTATGCTTCAACTGATTGTTCACATGGAATATGTGGAGCTAGATGATCCAATTGTTTGGCGGTATAGAGGTGCCACCACTCTACAACACACAGGGCAACTTGGAATTCCTTACTAGTGTCGAGTCATCGACAATATGACAGTATTCAGATGGTGACCATGGTTATAAATGTTGGCTTGGTACAATGATGTTCAGTAGCTATTTTTGGCTCGACATACCCAGTATATGCAGGGTTGAGAGCACACAATGATTGAGTGGTACCTGCCCGATAGGGTTGCCAAATAGTTTGGCGAGAGGCAGGACAGGCCTGATGATGCATTTACTACTATTTTTTTTAGATCAACCCGAGAGACTGCATGGGGACACACGATCCCAGCTCATGAGGTTGTTGAGTGCTTCCGACAGTTGGTTGCTAGGCCATGGGCCTATGATCAGGGACAGGCATATGCATAGACTATGCCTACTTATGATGCATGGTTTGTACCCCCTCCTTGACTTACAAATCCAGTAGGTATACCTCCATGAGGGAGACTGAGAGGGAGGGTTGTAGGCAGGGGCAGATGACAACCAAATGATGGGAAAGGAAGAGGACAGGGCAGAGGTCCAGATGGTAGGGGCAGAGGATAGGATGGCCAGGATGGCCAACATCATGATGGACAGGTCTCAGGTGCACCACCATTGTACCGACAACCTCCTCAACCGCCACCGATATAACAACAACCACTAATACAACAGTAGCCACCGTTGGGGCCAAATCCTCGTGATACACAGATAGAATAGTTGTAGCAAAATTTGTAGGTGGTTACAATTGAGTGAGATCAGGCTTGTTGGAAGATTTTGGCTATCACTGCTGAGAGAGACCAGGCTCGACAACAAGTATTGGTTTTCATAGCCGAGAGGGATTAGGAGCATAAGCTCAAATAGACCTCTGATATGCATTTGGCACAGGAGGTCGGGCGACGCTAGTAGTTAGAGGCCATGACAACAGAAACACAAGGACATACAGTTTTTTCCCATTTATACAGAGAGGTCATGACTAAGGCAACATATTATTGCATACATTATCATCAGGATGTACCCACAACAATTAGATAGCCATATTACTCATAGAGGAGTGGAGCACATCCCCGAGTTGAGGATCAATTAAAGAGACAACTTGGTGAGGGGACCAACCATCAAGGCTAGCTTGCTTGTACATACACTTTTTTATTATTGCCTGATTATTTATACAGATATACATTCATGGGCTCCTTTTTTATGGCCTCATGGATATTGTACTTTTTATAGATATAGAGACACTAATTCATGTATTATATTATGACAGTCACCATTTTTTGATATATATATATATGATATAGATTCGATATGATGTGATGTGTTTGTTTTATTTCATACACATGAATGTATGGATGCAACGTAATGAATGGATGTGTTTCCTTTTATTCATGTTTATGCGATATGTGATGATGATGTATGATGTAAATGAGATGCAATGTAATGTAATGGATATGTTATATTCTTTTTCAATATCATTTTATGGTATATTATGAGATGGATGGTATGATATGTAGATGTTATGCTTATGCATATAATAATGTTATGTATGTTTATGATATGTGTGTGCAACAATTTAAGATGCTTAGAATAACAAATCTATATCATTAGCATAACTTAAATAATAATTATGTTGCAGTGAAATGTGTTTTCTTATTATGATATGATGTCATTATGTGAGACGTATGCATGCTGATGATTTGTAGGTGCAAGATGGATGCATTGATGATATTATTTTTGTTGAATGTGATGATACTAGGTTAGCGTAGAGAGAAGATAGAAGAAATAAGATGAATGACCATTGATTTTGATGATTGATTCAAAAAGTCCAACAAGTCTATGATCCACTGACAATTTATTAGAGGTGGTGATGATAAATGCATGATGATGATGATGATTTGCTAATATCTTGGGATTGGGATTTTTCGTCATTCCTTATTGTTTGATATAGTATATAGACACAATGCATCAAGGTATTAATAACTAGGATGAAATTGTATCTAGTGTGATGGACTTTGACTCTGCAAATAGATAGGATAATCCTTGTTCACACCTTGACATAAAAAAACCTCGTTGGAATGTAGTTTAGTAGTTCAGAATACATTGGACCAAAGCATACGCAATAATCAACAATCTACTCCAAACAACTTCCCTACACACAACTAAGCAAGTATGCGCCAAGATTATTTTACAAGAATACCCACAAGCACAACAAACAAAAGATAATGATTGATGCTCCATTCCTTTCTCTCTAAATCATTTTGATAGACATCATCAAGAGGTCCTCGGAATGGGACATTGAGATAAATCATAAGAAAATATCAAAGACAAATAGTCAATGTTATCTATATCTCTTGCCAATTTATTTTAGCTTAAGGTGATGTCTAATACTAATTTCCATCACAGGAAGGATGCATCCTAGGACATGTTGATTGGATGTTGTGATTTAGGATGAGGTTTATGATAAGTCATCAATACAAACTTCACTGACTAGTTTACCTATTATCTAGACTTTAGATTCTGACACTCAAGTTCTCCCTATACAACTTGCGGTACTTGTTTTCTATTTGTTTTTCCAAAGGTTGAAGGTGATGATTGATTTATTATGGGCGAATTTTATTGCAGGTGAAAGCGAAATGGGGTGGATGGTTTTGGATTTTTCTAGAATATTTCAATGTTTTTGGTATCTTTGAAAATGTTTTGAGGTTGTTTAGGTATTTTTGAAAGTTTATGTTTTGGTTTTCGATTATTTGAGGTTGTTTAGGGTTTTCTCATATTTGGATGTTTTTGGATTTTCCGAGATTTTACAAATGTTTAAGGTTTTTCGATTTTTGAATGTTTAGGGGTTTTCGAGTTTTCTAAATGTTTGGGATTTTTGATATTTGAATGTTTAAGGATTTTCTGATATTTGGATGTTTTTGGATTTTCTGAGTTTCGACCAAGAACCTAACCTAAAAGACCTATCATGTTGGAAAATGATACATGAGCCTCACTATTTAGTTGAAGATTCCATGCAAATTTTTTTAGTAAACAATTAATTTTAATAACTATTTGTATTTGCATGTTACTACATGTTGATTGTAACAGTCATGTACATGCATGGACTATATTTAGTATTGGTTATGCAAAACCTCTATAAAGAGAGGTCATATGTAATGAATTCTATTATCATAGAAATATGAAGCTCATGTGTGTTTGTGTGTAAAAGAATTGTGCTTCCTTTGTGTTTTGCATTTTTTTTGTGTTTGTTTGCCTGGACTTTCGAATCTACAATTAGTATTAGAGCCATTACTAGAAGGTGGAGATCATTGTTTTGTTAAATGTCACTTGGGAAGAAAAAAATTGTTGTTCTGAGGAAGATTTTGTAATAAGGGATTGTAGCATAAGAAGCTGTCAATATCAAATCGACTGTCCAAGTTGCAATTTGAAAGAAAGGTGTGATTATTTGTGTGAGAATGAAAATCTGTAAAAAGAATTAGAAAAAGTGAAAAAGAAAAATTAAGAGCTAGAAGGAAGATTGAAGCTGCTTGATGAGGTCAAGAAAAAGAATGAATATCTGGAAGGAAAGCTAAAGTTTTTGGAGAAAGAAATTGAATGTTTGAGGTCAAAGTCACTCGTGTGTGATGCTACATGTATGGGTGATGTAGCCAAAGTTTCTTCAGGTAAATAATGTGACGTTGAAGATAAGGATGTTTCTGAAACTAATGTTTTTGTAGCATGTGAAGCTGATAAGAAAGATTGGTTTGAAAAGAGAAAAGGTTTGGGAAAACATGGGAAAAGAATGAGAGAGCCCATTTAGCCAGTTGTGAGGTCAAAGAATGAAGGCCTAGGATATGGTGAGAGATAAAAATGATGTAACAAGTGTTAAAAGTTCATGCAAATCAACTAAAAGTATGGGGTATATGGAATGTTCTCATTGTCATAGGGGAGGACATAAAAAAGAGAAGTTTTGGGATCTTCATCCTTGTACAATCTGTGGGTTGAAGAATCATTTAGAAAAATCATGTTGGGACAGAGAGGAGTGGAAAATCTACGAAATATTGTATGAAGATTAATTATGGATGGATTGATGGATTGAGTTGGAAAAAAGTTACAGATATGTTGAAAAGGTTCTATAAATCTAAATGTTGGAATGTTAAAAGAAATAAGGTGTCATATGATCTGCGAGATAGTGATTCTTCTCTATGTTAGAGAATGAAAGGGAAAACCTTGTGATCTATGAAAGTTTGCACACTGAGTTGTTCAGGTTTAGTTTACAAAACTTTAAGATAATATTGTGAGTCTCAGCATCAAAGGGGAGTATGTTGGAAAATTATGCATGAGCCTCACTGTTTAGTTGAAGATTCCATGCAAAGTTTTTTAGTAAACAATTAATTTTAATAATTGTTTATATTTGCATGTTATTGCATATTGACTGTAATACTCATGTGCATGCATGAACTATATTTAGTATTGGTTAAGCAAAACCTCTATAAAAAGAGGTCATATGTAATGAATTCTATTATCATAGAAATATGAAGCTCATGTGTGTTTGTGTGTAAAATAATTGTGCTTCCTCTGTGTTTTGTGGTTTTCTTGCCTGGAATTTAGAATCTATAGATCCTAGGGGCCTCAGGGGCTAATCAAAGATAAGCCTTGCCTACGTTATATACGTCGAGACCACATAGTTTGACTGACTTGACTTATTGACGATGAGATATTAATAATCAATGGATTGTCATTTTATTATGACAGACTCCTAAAGATTGACCTAGGGTGTCTCAGGGGCACATCAATGATGAATTTGCTTATGTTCAAGCTTAGAGACTTGTAGTTCGACAAGGTTCTATTTTTGGATTTTTGATGTTTGACCTTTTTAAGGATTTTGATGTGTTTCGTATTTTGAATTTACAATTTTACAAATGTTTTTGGAATTTTAACTATACAGGATTTTGCAAATGTTTTTTGGATTTTCGGTTATACAAGATTTTGATGTTTTTGGATTTTCTTATAAATGTTTAATGAATGTTTTTTAGATTTTTGATAACCTTATGATATACAAGAACTTGATTCTATCCATAATGAATCACCCCCAGTGTTAATGTGATAGACTACCTCAATATGGACAAGACAAACTGACCTTTGGATTATGCCAAGTAGTACTAAGGGGATACAATATTTTAGAATATCAAGCTATGATGCAGACATGGATGGGTGATGAAATAAATAGGATGAATGATGAGATGGATGGATGCAATGGATGGAATGATAGGATAAAGAGCCAAATATGGACAAAGGTGCTTTACTTATGCAAGGAACTTGTTTGCCAGGTTTTCACCAAGGTACTTGTCTAAAGTGCCACCAAAGTGGTTTTCACTAGAGGATGATTATTTTTCTTTACTTTTTTCAATCCTTTTTCTCATTTTTTGATTTTTTTGTATTTTCAAATTTACAACCTTCAAGCCTAGGCATAAAATTTTTTAAGATGCAAGTTGTTAGTCAATTCCTATAAGGGTTCACCTTCAGGCATTGACAATTGATATGCTCTTGATCCATAACTTGTTGTGATGACAAAGGGGCCTAACCAAATAGGCTCAAAATTTTCTTTGTTGTCCTAATCTGGATGATTTTTTTAATTCTACTTTATGAAAAGGTCACCTACTTGGAAAGACTAACACTTGATCTTCTTGTTATAGCTCTATTTCAGTTGGTTTTGATATAATTGCAAGTGATTAAGGGCGTCAAGATGACGCTCATCCAAGAATTCTAGCTCATTTAGCTGAGATACTTTGTACTATGTACCAATGATTTTGTTTCGTAGTGACACTCATAGTGATGGAAGCTCGACCTCAATAGGCAAGATGGCTTCTGATATGTAGACCAAGGAGAACTAGGTTGCACCTGTAGGTGTGTGGATACTAGTTTGATAGGCCCATAGGGTGAGATTCAACTACAAATTCCAGTCATGGCCAACTTCATTGAACGTTTTCTTCAAGATTTTTAGAATGGTCTTGTTTGTAGCCTTAGCTTGATCATTGCCCTGGGGGTAATATGAGGTAGAGAATCAATGTTGGATGTTAAATCTTTGACATAGCTCTTTCACATCCTGGTTCTTGAAGGGTATTCTGTTGTATGAGATAAGGGTTTTTGGAACACCATAATGACAGATGAAGTAATTCAAAATAAAATTAGCAATTTGCTTCCTTGTTATGTAGGTCATAGGAATGGCTTCAACCCACTTGGTAAAGTACTCAGTGGTTGTTATGATAAAATTGTGGCCACTAGATGAAGTTGGGGTAATCTTTCCTATGAGGTCAAGCCCCCACTACGAGAAAGTCCAAGGTGTGACCATTGGTTGCAAATCTTGAGCCAAAACATGAATCAGATCTCCATGCTATTGACACTGGACAAAATTCTTCACATATTGATGCGCTTCTTTTTCCATGGTTGGATAGAAGTACCCCGTCCTCAATAGTTTCTTAGCTAAATTCATACCGCTAGAATGGGAACCACATATTCCATCGTGTACTTTTGTTAGAGCGGTCAAGGCTTCCTCTTGGTTAATACATCGTAGTAATGTCCCCTCAATACTTCAGTGATATAGGGTATCACCTAGGATCATCAATTAGGATGCCTTCTTAACAAAGGTCCTTTTAAGGTTGGAGGTGATATCGAATGGGAGGGATCCTCTGCTTAGGTAGGTGAATATGTCATGATACCACGAGGATCCAAGACCAACAATGGCACACACAAATTCAAATTCTGGAATTTTGAAAGTTGGTATGAGAAGTTGTTCTACCAAGAATTCACATTGTAGGACGTTGTGCGACATGTATAGCAATGATCCAATTGTTGCCATAGCATTTTCTACTAGGTTCTTCATGCAAGGAATCTGCTCAAAATTTATATCAATGAAAAGGTCCTTGAGACTCTCTACTATCTTTTTCTAAGGAGTAATCTTGTCATCCTTAGTTTGGTAGTTGTCGTTGACTTGGTTGATAAATAACTGTGAGTCTCTATAGACTTTCATTCTTGTATCTGACATTGAACTGCTATCCTTAGACCTGTGATTAGGGCTTCATAGTTAGCAATGTTGTTAGTACACGGAAATGATACCATGTATGACTTTGGGATGCAATCACCTTGAGGGGTAATGCAAAGAATACCTGCCTTGATCCATGTTGGGTGAATGATCCATCAAAGTACATCTTCCACTGATTTGTTGTATTGATAAGGAATACTTATTCATTCAGGAATTCATATATCAATGGATTCTCTGTGTAGATAGGTGCCTCTGCCCGTTGGTTTGCGATCACTTGTCCTTTTATTTCCTTGTGCTCCACATACTCTATGTCAAATTCAATCAAGATCATTACCCATTTGGTCATTCACCTAGTTAGAGTTGCTTTGGATAATAGGTATTTCAATGGGTCAATTTTTGCAATGAGTTTAATTTGATGTGAAAGCATGTTGTGTCTTAATTTTTGTGAAGCAAAAACCAATGCTAAGCATGCTTTCTCAATGGATGAATAGTTAATTTCATAGCCCACCAAGGTCCTTTTGATGTAATAAATGGCTCTTTCCTTTCCATTTTCATCATGTTGTGCTAGAAGAGCACCTAGTGCTGCTGATGTTGCTGAGATGTTGTGCTAGAAGATCAATGGTTTGCTCGGTATCGGCGACATGAGCACTGGAGGTGTCAATAGATATTCCTTGATCTGTTGGAAAGCTTTATCACACTTCTCATCCCATTTTTAAGTTATCCCTTTATGGTGAAGATGCGAAAAAGGGTGGATTTTATCTAATAGTTGTTCTTATATAAACCTTATGATGGACTGCAACCTTCCTTGTAACCCTCTCATCCGCTTTAATATTTGTGGTGGTTCCATGTCTGGGATGGATTTTACCTTTGTTGGATCAACTTCTATCTCTATTTGTGAGATGATATAACCAAGAATTTTCCCTTATGTAACCTCGAAGACACTTTTTTGGATTCAACCCTACCTTGTATTCTTTGATCCTATCAAAGATGGGTCCCAAGACTTGTACGTGTTCACTCCTTTTCTTTGATTTTTCCAAAATATCATCCACATAATCTTCAAATTTTTTGTGGATCATGTCATGAAAGATGAGAGTCATGGCTCTTTGATAGGTTGCTCTTGCATTCTTTAGCCCAAACGACATCATGTTCCAACAGTATGCCCCCCATGGACAAGTGAATGCAATTTTGTGTTGATCTTCCTTGGTGATCATGATTTGATTGTAGCCTGAAAAACCATCCATGAGTGATAGCATTTCATGCCCAACTGTTAATTCCATTATGATGTCAATGTTAGGAAGAGGGAAATCATCCTTTGATCATGCCTTGTTCAAGTCTCTAAAATTAGTGCAAATTCTGATGCCCCTAGTGGGTTTGGAGACTGGTACCAAGTTTGAATCCCACTCAGGATGATCTATCGATCAGATGAATCCAATGTCAAGAAGCTTTTGTAACTCAAGTTTGACCAAGAGTGTTATCTAAGGGTGCATCTTCCTTAACTTTTTCCTTACTAGTTTAGCTTCAAGATAGACTGGTAGATGATGCACAACCACTTCTGGATCGAGCCCTAGCATATCCGTATTTGACCAGGAAAAGTTAGATCTTTGCTCTTTCACGAATGTTGCTAGGTTATTCTATTCTTTATATAACAAGGATTCAACATAGAAAGTGATCTTGGGTGCTTCTTTTGTTCCCACATTGACTAGAGTGGCATTTTCCAAGCTAAAATTGTTGACTTCTCTGGATGCATTGTACTAAGGGGGACATTGAATCCTTCGTCCTTGGGCACCTCAGAGAGGTTTTCACCCTTGGATGCATCCTTCATTTTTACTATTTTAGGATCAGAGAGTGCCACTATGTGGTTTTCACTCAAAGATCTGCAAGTTAGTTGCATGTTATCAATTTTGCAACTGAAGGACTTAATTGTCTTCCCATAGTATGCCCTTGTGTCTAGCTCTATGTCAAAACCAACCTTGTGATTTTCCGATGGTAATTTGTAATGAAGTCCCATGACTTCTGAGATCGCTTCATTATTTTTGAATAAATCTAGAATCGGTGGTCCTTGTTGGTCCAAGTCAATAAGTTGTGGGTATACTAAGCGTATTTCATTTGGTCAGTTGCTTGGGGTGAAGGTCGATGTAGATATCATGAAGAGGGAATTATTCTCAAATAGGTTAGCTACATCGAGGGGAAAGTAATCTAGGGTAGTATCACACGATGTTGGTAACCAACAGGAAGCCTCAACCCCTTTAACGGAATTACCTTTGCCAATAAGAGTAACCATGCTAGTTGTACAACCTAGGCCAAGCTTCTTTGCACTGTCAGGAATGATAGGTTCTAGAAAACCATTGTCATTTTGTCCCAATTTTTTTCATTCTTGGTATACCCCATTCCCTTCATTAGTTGCAAGCCTTTGTTGTTATCTTCCATAGGAAGAATAGGGATGGGTCATTCATCTTGATAGAGCAGTTTAGAGATATCCTCCTCATTGACATCTTCTTTGTTCAAGTCACCCCACTTGGTGAAGGTAGTAGCTGCCATTTTGATGATCACAGGGACATTGTTGCTAGGTGTGGATTTCCCATGAGATTTGGGAGAAAGAGGTAGCTCTCCCAACAAAAAATTATCCTTTGTTAGCTTATAGTTTCCGCAACCATCATCCTGGAACACTGCTTTGATGTTGGGTATGTTGTGCACAACAGGGGTTTTCATTTATGAGGTAGATGCAAGGGATGATGGGTCAACAAATGAGGTAGAAGGTGTAGGCCCTTCGTCATTCTTGGGTATTTGGGGGATCTTATATAACTTGGCCTCAAGATTCTTGCAGTAGTAAAAAGGCTTAGGATCTCCATGGATGGTAACTTCTCTACCCTCGAAAGGAAATTTTACACACTGATGGTAGGTTGAATCTATAGCTTTTAGGGCATGGATCTAGGGTCGACCAAGCAAGATGTTGTAGGGAAGATCAAGGTCTAACACTTGTAATGTAGTTTCCACAATGATGGGGCCTACTTGGATGGGTAGTGCAATGATGCCTTGTGATACCCGTTCTTGGTTGTCATATGCTCTAATGGTGGTACTCTTTGTTTTCTCAATAGTATCCTCTGAATAGTCCAATTTTTTATCAACTGAAGGGTGCAAATGTTCAGATCAGCACCTCCATCTACCAAGACTCTTTTAACCTTGTTTTTATGAATGATGACCTCAAGGTGTAAAGCATGATTATAAGATGGTTGTGACGATAGTTCTTTTTATGATAAGGTGAGAAGATGATTAGCGATATGCCCTACCATAGCTTGAAACTGTTTGGTATCTATATCCTTAGGGACATATAATGTAGACAAAGCTTTCTCTAATATTTCCCTATGCATGTGGGACAACCTCAATAGTTCAAAGATAGAAATCTGTGTGAGGTCTTTTTAAGTTGATCTAAGAGATTGTACTTGCTAGTGCTTGTTGTTGGTTGAGTAGGGTGTTCCCTAGATTGAGATGGGACTCCTTGGATGGTGACCTTGTCACTTCATGTGGTAACTCCACAATTCACACTACATCCTTTGATGGTGACGATGGTAATGACACTATCATAGGAAGCAACCACATTGGAATAGGTAAGCTACACATTTGTATAATCCTTAGCTTTCCTAGTGTTGTTTCCTTTGTTATGATCTAGCATGGGGGTCTTGTATATCTTAAGATCCTGATTACCGGTTGGTACCTCAACAGATATGGTGTCGCTCTCTATAAGATCTTGGATAATGTTTTTGATTTGCATGTAGTTCGCCATCTTTTGTCATTTGATCTTGTGAAATTCACAAAGATGTTTTTCATTGTCAAGGGTGGTTTATCTTGTGGTTCTTGGTGGTTTTTGAAGTTTGGAAGTGTTATTAGGTTGGACTCTACCAATTTCTTCATGATAGTCTCAATAGGTTCTAACAATTGTGTATATTTTCATTTTGGATAGTTGTTCTCGTTAGGTGTTTTCCTTTGTTGTGTTTCAATGTTGTTGACCTCATTATTTTGTGGTGGGGTTGTTTGTTGAATAGTTGGTTGAATGTTAGCTATTTGATTGTTGTTTGGCCTCGAAGCACTTGGGACCATCTTAGCATCTACCACTCCATCATTTACTACATTATTGTTCTTAACCTAGACACGAGGTTTGTCGTTTGAACTGGTTGATGGGTGGTTATCTTTGTAGGCATGAGTATTTCCTTGTGAGATTAGAGCTCTCTCAATGTTAAGGGCTCTAGGGACAAGCTTTTCATAAGATGTAAAGCACTGCATTTTTAAGTGGAAGGATAGATTTGGATCTAGATTTGCTATGATAATGCCCACTTGTTCATCGAGAATTGGTCACTTGCTTTTACTCGCTCTTTGCCTCCATTGTTGCAAGAAATTGGTGAAAGATTCTCTTTTGTTTTGTTTGAGTGTATAACTCTTCTAATCTTACGTCCATGTCAAGATTGAAGGAGAAGTGATCTATAAATTTGTTAATGATTTCTTGGAAAGTTTTGATCACTGTACAAATCAAAGAAAAAATTACATCTTACACTGAGAATGATATTGAAGACTCTACTAATTTTGTCCTAGAAGCTAGTCTCAAGGAAACAAACTCCCAAACTGTTAATTTAGAGGCTATTGTTGGAGGCTGTAGGAGTATCCAAACTTCCTGTCATATTTTAGAATTTGATGTAACAGCAGCAGTAAATGAGCTTCTAGAAAGAGATAGTTCTTATGATCTAAATATCTTAGTACAGTCAACACAAGATTTGAGCTATTATAAAAAGGAAAATTTGGAAAATTGGTCTGCCTTAGATTCTCAAACTGAAAGAGATGCCACTAAAACATTGATTTGGGAAAACCTCCCTGCCATGATAGAAGAAGAATAATTTGGTGCATCATATATGAAGATAGAAGAAAGTGGGCAGGAGTTGAGCATATTATTTCAATAATATGGAGTAGAGCATATCCTTCATTATCCATCAATCACCACCATCCAAATGAATAAACAGTTCCTTAGATTTAAGGATTTGCAACATCGTCTACTAGTAAACAACATCAGAGTGAGCTAAAAAGAATGCTAGCTATTTTTCAATAATTATATGTCCATGAAAATAGCTAGGTTGCAGTATTAATAGTTAATATGTCCACTTTGTTAGACTACATCTCTCTTCTTCTCAACAAAATCTGGGTTGAAGGCTTTTAATGTTAGAAAAATATCAATGTATACATTTCTACTATCATTAGATTTTTTTTTTTTTAAATTATATAAATGCAAACAAATTATACTTGTAAAGTGGAAACATAATGTAAATTCATTTGTCATGTTAATTCTATGAGAAAACAATCACAAATATGAGAGCTACAAAAATTTTAGCACATGAAGATCAATATTTAGAAAGTAAGAATGAGAGAAGAATAGAAGAAATATGACATAAGAGAAGAGACATTGATGTACATGGGAAAAAAAAATTCAGTTAATTTTTTTCAACCTCCTATTCATAAAAATGATGTATCATTTAGTAACAAAAATAGTTACAATACATTTATAAGCCCATGGTCTTAATATGGAAATCAACATCCTAATCCTTTGGAGGAAATCTAATAGTATAACTCTACAATGAAAACTCCTCAATGCCTCCATCTCAATCCCTCTATTGAGGGACTTAAGGAGGCCTAGAAAACCGTGAGAAGACATTACCATGAGCATAAAAGAGTACCAAAATATCGTGGTTAGAATTCTCACAACCCACACCCTATTTTGGACTCATTATCTCTATTTAAAGATGCTCTATGACATGTTGTAACATGTATTATAGGCTAATCAAGATTCATAGTCCACTTTGTAACTCCTTAGTTTCACCCTTTTACAGGTGTCATACAATCTATCATTAAGTAACCCCTATATCTTAACATTGCATAGTGACATTAGATCTTGTTACAACTTCTTGTACCCACATTACTAGCAACACTTAGCATAAAATGTCAACACAAAGTGGGATGATTTATTCTTCAAATGAGAATAAAATAATTAATAAATACAAATAACTAAATAATACAAACATTAAGAATTGCAAGGTATATGAAACACCTAATTTCAATATTCTCCCACTTATCAATACCTTACAATAGCAAAGTGAAGCTCCAACAAAACTATGAACTATACACCAGGGATATGATTTTGTTGTATCAATTGACTCTTTTGTGTCCAAATACTTCATGGAAATATTTGCAACATCTTCCAAGTGACCACCATCTCAACCATAACCATCTCATCCTCCATCATCCCCAAACATGAAAGTTCAAAACCCAATTCCAACATGACACACTAAAAGCCACATAAACACATCACTATATCTAGCCTCAATTAGAAGTCCAATCTCCTCCAAAATAGGATAAAGTATGCACCACATATTCAACTCTAGTTGAAATAACAAGCATAGTCTGTCACTCACATCCAACTGACCCCAACTATTGATAAACCTTCTACTCATGAAATTCTCCAACCCACTCTGCAACTCACATCCCTATATGAATTGCCTTGCTCAAGGTAATTATTTCTCTAATATAAAACACTTCAATATGCAAAAAAATTGAAGACCCTCAATATCATAGTCCAATAATTTTTTCCACCAAGGAAACATACCTCCTAGGATTCCCATTGCATGTTCCATGTCTTGCCTAAGGTTGAACAAAGAAACACAAAATTCCAACAAAACTCACAAGAATGGTGTTGATCGTGTCATTAAAATCATCTGACATCGAAGAACATACACAATGACATACACAACTTCTCACACTCCCACCCTTGATCTCCTCAACTCTCCCAAATTCTTTGCATCACAAATGATGAAGATTAATGAGCACACATACCATTACAAAAAATGACCACAAACATAGTGATCACAAAATTTGAACAAATCCTAACTCTGATGCCTTTTTTAATTTGAAGATCTAGGAAGAAATAACAAAGCATAGAGAAAAAGCTACAAACTATATTGCATACCATGTCCTTCCATCAACAGATCTTCGAGTTCTCAAGTCATAGCAAGTAAGATCCTCACTTCCAAAACCCCAAATATAAAATATTTAACATCCAATCATTCATCTTGAAGGTTAAGTTAAAAAATGATAATAAATCAATAAGTCAACAAGGACATAAGCTTCTCAATTGATAGATGATTAAACTAATATTCATTCCCATCATTGGGGAATATAGCCAAAACCAGCCCCTACACTTCAAAAACTATCTTCTTAAACAAATTCATGCATATAATAAGATAAAGGAAAAATACACCATACAATTTATTCTTCTCAAATAAGCCCTCCAGAATTGAAACCTGCAATTCAAAATTCATTCCATGAGAAAACAAAGAAAAAAATGGAATACATCTAAGTAACTAGGTGGCCACCACCAATCAACTAATTCTCCCTCAAGTGGACTAAGAGTTAGAATAAGAGATAATTGATTCTCCTAAGATGCACCAATTCACATAATCTTTCTCCTCAAACAATGTCCTCTTTAGTTCAATGCTAAATTCATGTCTCACTTCAAGGAAAGCTCCTTAGTCTTTTTGTTGAAATCTTATTATTTAGTCATTGTTCCAACACATGATCCCAAAAACATGAGATATCTAGTCTCACCTAAGTCTATCTAGTATCTATGAGCACCAATAGATTATCACATGCCAACTAAACTCCAACTACATCATTGCAATCTCTAGAAGCTCCCAAGGAAAAATGACAATAATACACAATAACAAAAGACTACCACAAATAATTATCAAAGGTCCCTCTACATGATCTATTTAAAATCGAAGAACTCTCTATAATTTCATGATTTACATCTTAATAAAAAAAAAATCTATCTCTATTAGATAGACATGATCCTAAAAGAACTAATAACATGACAAGACTACAAAAATAAATGATATAGAGTTCTCTATGACATAATATCACACCATTGTCAAAGCTCCCATCACAAGTGATCCGGATCTACCCATGGTATTGTAATGAATGTATCCTAAGTGGAGATCACTTGTGACCCTCTCATAATCAAAGAGCTCAACTAAAACAACAAGAGCTTAGGTAAAGGGAAAAGTAAAACCATAATCTCTAAAAGAAAATAACTATTATAAGTTCCAAGAAATACAACTACATGTAACCTAAAGTACTCTTACAAAAATGTCATGAGCATCCCAATGTACTATAACATGAATCATATGTACTCCATCCATCCATCTCACTATCTTTTTATTATACAACACTAATGCACCATGATGGCCAAAGGGCTACCAACACTAGAATATGCATCTTTATGGAATTTGAATAGTCTACAACAAAACACCATCAACATACCAAGATTCATCGATGTAGTTAGCTCATGTTTGTGTTGCAAGATTTTTTCCCTTGGTCTCTTTGTGTTGTGTGGTGTGGCACTTGGGTTTGTGGCATGGCTCAACCACCTCCTGTGGATCTTGGATATTTTATAAATCTGGCGGTTGTATCGTGCATTGATAGGTTGATCTTTTGGTGCAACGACAACCACCTATGCAATATAATTGGTATCAAATCCAAGGTCACAGGTTCAAACCCCTCGCTTGCATTGGGGGGATTATTGCAAGAGTTTCACCCTTGGTCTCCTTGTGTTGTGCAACACGATGCCTGGGTTTGTGACATGGCTTAACCATCTCCTATGGATCTTGAATCTTGCATAAATCTAGCAGTTGTATCGGGCATTGACAGGGCAATCTTTTGATGTAATGATAGCAGCCTGTGCAATAGTTTGAGTCTTCCATGTAGTATATAGGTATAGAAAACCTACCAAACTAACATAGACATGACATCCAAGGGTGAAATAAAGAATGGATAGTTCTCCAATTGAAGCCAAGAAAACTAAAAAGATCATAAATCTTAAAATAGTGTACATGGATCTACCAAATAACACCCCAAAAGTAAGTAGAGTCAACTCCACGTCAATAATAAGCAAATCAAGTGACAACATGAGATTAAACATAGATTCCTTATGACACTTACATTGGATCCAAAATGTTAAAATTTCATAATGAGACACAACTATAGTTTAAGAACCTAACAAGAACCACCACAAAAATGTTGAGTGATTGATCACTTACCAACACTTCTACACCAAGAAATATCCAACTAGTTACTTCCTAATACCATGCACATAAATCTATAACTATCTTGCATCTAGAAAAGCTCCCATGCAAATCACTATATGAAAAATAATCTTTATATATATATCTAAGAAACTATCTAGATTTTGGTTAACATGTAAAACTTGCAAAATCATCCATGCCAAAGACAAATAAAAATATAGATCCACTTATCATTTGGAAGACCCACAAGTCCAAATAACGCCCAAGTTGTTACACTAGAACATTGGACTTACCATAAATAAGCAAAATCATAAATATTGAATAGAAAATCTACAAAATTGATAGATCTAGGATACCATGGATCTACAATGTGCAAATACAATCATGCAATAGGACCAAGGGTGTTATCTAGGAACTCTAGGCCTCCAACAGACCAAATCCACAATCTCCACCATGTACATATGAATAAATGAAATGAACTATTGTAAGATCTTCCAAGTAACCAGAATACCAACTCCATAAAATACATACATATGACCTGGCTAATCATCTAGTGATTTCCAATGTTGGGGACTAAAACCAAACCAATGTTCCAATGTCAAGACAAACAATGCTCTTCCATATGATTAGGGATTCAAATCTGGACACCCAAAATAAGCACTCTACTACACATAGTCATAGGGTGAAAAAAGTACCGCCGTACTGGAGGGTAGCTCCAAATTGTCAAATGTGAGATCCATGTCAACACCATGCAACATGCAACAATATAATCAAGTCTAAAATTCTCCACTTTTTATCTTATAAGTTCTTTCCAAGCTATTTCCTAAAAACATGATCAGTTGTAAGGCTCCAACTCAAACACGGATTAATATCACAAGAAAACTCATAAAGCCGAAAGCTAGGTTCTACAACATGTATTAACATGCAAGCACATGCAAGGACATGAAACTCACATGCAACCCATATAACTAGCTTGACTTTGTATCAAATATTAGAAAAAGAACATGTATACACCTCAAGTACTATAAGGTTTACTAAACAAAAATTTGATACAATTACAAACAAACTATGCCAATAAAGTAGAACCATATCGTAGATTTATTTCCCACATTAACTCTTTAAAGAAATAAATGAAAGTCTTAGATCTACATAGAATTTAGCAACATAACATGTAAATCAACGCTTAGAAAGCAAGAATGAGAGAAAAATAGAAGAAGCATAGATAGAAGAGAAGAGCCATTAATATACATGAAGAAAACCCTTTCCAATAAAAAAATCCCACCCTAAAAAACATCAAACCAATGTATTATTTAACAATAAAATAGTTACAATACTCTTGTAGACTCAAAGCCTTAACATAGAGATTAAAATCCTGCTTCATTGGAAGAAATTTGATGACATAACCATGTATTGAAAACTCCTCAATACCTCTATCTCAAGCCCTCAATACATAGATTCAAGTAGATAGAAAAATATCAAAAGACATTATTGCACGGTAAAAATTCTTATTATCCACACTCCATTTTGGACTCATTATCTCTATTAAAAGATGTGTGACATGTCATAACATTCATCACAAATGGGTCAAGATTCCTAGTCCACTATGTAACTGCCTATAATCGCGTCATAGAATGCAAATCCCACATTTCAGAGTTTCGTAATGATATTAGATGCTCTTACAACTTCTTACACACATTACAAGATGATGGACATGTGACATGAAATGCCAACAAATAGTGGGACATCCCATTTATCAAATAAGACCTAAATGATTAATAAATACAAATAAAGTATTAGAACTTACAAACTATATATCACATAATCCCAATATATTTTGATCCTCAACCCTAATTGTCATTGACTTCCGCCCTATATTTCTTCTCTACCTACCAGAGTAGATCAATGATAAAGACCGAGATAAACTAGAGCACTCCACAAACAGAAGCATTGGGATGGGATATTCCATGGACAACTTATAACGCTACCTCTTAAGGAACGCTGTGGTATTGTAAGGACCACCAGGCATTGATGGGTTCTTCTTATCTTGCACAAAATTTCTGAGCATCTTTTGATATGGAGGTGTGGGTCCACTTAGTTGTGTCTAAAAGTTTGCCTTGTTGTTGTTGTTAAGAATTTCTTGCCTTGTGTCATCTTCAACATATCTGTGCTTCAGGATAAGACTGTGACTCCTCCATTAGTTGTCTGCCTTTAATGGTGTATCTTGGAGAACTCGGCCAAGGCATTTTTAGATGATATTGTAGGTATATCCTGGAAAATGAAAAATGGTATATCCATGTCCTTAGGGAGTTCATTGCTGGATAATTATTTCTATGAACTTTCCGATAAGAGCTGATTTCTGGAATTCATGGATCTTTCCTTTTGATTATGGTTTTAGATATTTCATATGTGACGTTAAAAGAAAACACAGGCTCTTGCTGGTTAATCTATTCTATCTTTTTTCCTTCTGAATTTCGAGTGCAACTCTGTTGTATCATTTCTTTTCATCTTGCCTCTTGGGTTCTCTTCATGTTGGTTGTCTTTAAAAGCAATTATGTATTTATCCCACATTTGGGAGGGAGGAAAGGGACAAAGGGGTAAATATAAATGGATAATATTGTAGATGTTAAAACAATATATTTTTCTTTCTTTCATTATTAGTTTAATATTTGAGAAATTTGGGGTATTTTAATATTTAATTTAATCTTTTTATTTTTATTTTAATTGATTATGAAATAATTTTGTTTTATGTTTATAATATTTCACTTTGACTTTTGAAATAAGAAAAATCGATGGACTTAAAATTAAGGAATATACATATATATGAAATATATGATTTTTCATTTTCAAATCTAATGGCTTCCCAAAGAAAAAATATTACATTATAAATGATAAATAAGATTATAATATATGTCTTATCCCAACAAGTGATAAATAAGGTTGTTATATATCATTCCATTTGTAATACATGTAAACAAAAGAGAAAACATCTTAAGATGACATGGATATATTACACCTAGAAGACAACATGGATAGATTTTAACTTATTTGTAAACAAATGAGAAAACACCTAGAAGATGGCATGGATAAAAAAAGACCTAGAAGATGACATGTTGATAGAATTTAGTAAACATAAACAAATGAGAAAACACCTAAAAGATGACATGGATATATTTTGTATATTGGTATTTCTAATTTGCTTGATGACAATGATTTATTTTATCACATTTGTGTGGTTATTCTTCTTTTACAAATTATTTATATAACAAATAAATAATACAATTATAAAAATATAGTTGAATACAAAATTTTATATATTAGGGAGATACATTTTCCTTTCAAGTATAAAGCTTTTATCTCTTTCACTAGCTATGTAAGAGTAAAATTTGTATAGTTTCTTAGTTGAATTTTTTGTTAGAGAGAAGGTTGTTTCTTTAACAAATTATTCTTTGATGTAAAGAGATCTTTAGATGTGTTAAATTTTGAATGTTTGCTTGTATTTTATTATTTAAAGCATCTATTTGATATGAACAAACATCCACCTTGTACAAATAATAGTCAACCCTTGCCAATTCAATATTTTATAAAAGGGACAAGTTCAAGAAATTTGTTAAACCTTTTAAAATCTAAAATCTATGTACATGATTCCTCAATATCTACTCGAATACTTCAAGGAATATGTAGTAAATATTTGATATATTAATCAACTAGCACATGTAAGATGGTAGATACAACATAAACAATAAATCAAAAAATTCTTTAGCATTTGAATGCACTGTGACCAACGGATTAGTATGGGCTAACTACACTTGATCCATGAGGATACGAAGTATAGTTATGCCATTAAACATCAATCCCAATAGAGATCATTCAAATAAAAACTAAAATAGGCATCCATTAAAAATTAGCATAATAAACTAAAAAAGCTTTTTAAAGACACCTATTCTAATCCATTGAAACTTATCCTATTGGGGGATTGGTGTTGCATTGATGTGGAACGGTGAAACTTTCCCAATCCTGGGGATAAATGAGCTTGTTTCAATCAGTTTTATTGAAGAAAACTTATGAAACCATTGTGAGATGTGTGATGAAACATGATTTAAAGCTAAATGATCCTGATGTAAGCTATTTTAACATGATTTTAAGCTAAGTTGATCAAGATGTGTGAATGCAAAGCTAATCTAAAGGGATTTTAAGCTAAAAGATTCAAACCCTAATTAACAAATAAGCTAAATGTATGCATCTATGTTACCATGGAAGCCATTAATGGAAGCTAAGCCAAGTAATGCAAGTAATTAAGCTAAAATGATACTAAATAAATGCTAAATATGAGTGTGAGTGTGAGTGATTTCAACAACATGAGTTTGCTCTGAAAAAGATGGATCTATTTGTCTCCAAATAGTGATCTATTTATAGGAGAGCAACTAAGAAATGGAGGGTTGAGATCAAAAAGGTTAATCAATGGTCAAGGATGGAAGAAGTTGGAGGCATGGATCATGGATTCTCATCAACGGATGAGAATCAATTATGGGATATAATCAAGGGTTCACCTTTGTCCAAACAAACACACTTTTAACTTGCACAAAAGGTCACAAGTTAACTTGCACAAGAAGTCCAGTAAGTTTGTTAGAAAAGGAATATTCCCCCTTTCAAATGAGTGGGAAAAGAGAATATTCTTTGAAATATTCTCATGGGTGAGGGAAAATAGACATTTAGCAAATTAAAACAAAGTTTAATTGTGCAAAAAAAGGGGACAAGAATATTCCATGGGAGTAATGTACAAAGGAGGAATATTCCTTTGCAAGTGGGGGGAATTAGATTAATTAGTAATTGATAATTAAAACAATGTTAATTATGCAATTAGGGGAAATTAATATATTCATTAAATAAAGTGATTTAATGAAAGGGGGAGAGTGAAATGATATTTAATTAAATTATTTAGGGTTATTTAATTAAATAAGAAGACTTAGGGACTTAAATTAAATAAGTTGATGTATTTAATTTAATAGGACGAAATGTTAGCATGGAAGGGGCAAATTAACCTGATTAAATTAATTAGGTTAATAGATGCAAATGATAATTAATTAAATAGCTAGGAAAATTTAATTAATTAAGTGAAAAGAGGATGGGTTTGAGGATGAAGCGGTGTTAGTATACCTGATTCGAGTGCATGATATCATTTGGGACATTTTTTAGTGTCTACATTTTTCCCCTCTTTGAAGCGAGGTACCTGCTATGTTGGTTCCAAGACTAACGCTCCTTCAGATTAAAAACTACTTCTCATATCAAAAAATAAAAAAAATTCTTATTTTTTTGGATGCCCCACTGCTGCCCCAACAGAAGGAATAAGTTGGTTCCCTGCCCCCTCGAGAAATTATGCGAAAATTTTGAATTTTGGGTTGATTGAACTTGACAAAGGTTAAATGATGCCTCAGGGGTCCAAAAAGGCTCTAGGATACAAAAAACATGCCAAAAACACAAAAAAATGATGAAAAATAAGCTTCAGTTTGGCAAGATTGGTGAAAATAGTGAAAAAATCTAGCTTTATGGTTAAATTAGGACCAAAACCCTAATTTTTAAGCTTAAATAGGTAAGGAAGGGTCAATTTCAATTCATTTGTGCATTCACACCTTAGAGAATTCTTGCATTTTGAGCTCTGACCTCTTGACAAAATGGCACAACGAGTGCTCCCACAACACATTTTTGACTGGTTCGAGAGTACCAGAGGCCTCCAAGCATAGGACCACCAATATACAATTTGAAACTTGACTTGCATTTTGACTTTTAAGCGCATTTATTGTATTTTGAAATTTGAGTTTAGGTGGCGTCGTTATATAGCGATGCTATTTCAAAATTTGGCGACATTATTGTGATTAGTGATGCAGTTCGCGATTTGAAATTACGGTTTCAGATTTCAAATCGCAACGCATATGTAAATAGCAACGGAATCGCCCAATTTGAAATTTTGAATTAGGGTTTGTAAAGTTCAAATGGCGACGCATGTGTTATTAGCGACACATTTCATGATTTACAATTTGAATGCATCTAGCGTTGTTGTTTGGAATTTGAGTTATAGCGATACTATCATAAATAGCAACACTTTTGTCATTTTGGGGGATTAAAACTCCAAACTTAGCCATTTTTGTGAATTTTGACGTCGTGCGCTTTGTGGGTGCAAGAGGTTATCCAACCTTTGATGTCCCGCAAGCACCGACTGACCGTACTATCCAAACTTGATGATTTGTCTAAGTTGTGACAAGAGCACCTAAGAGAGATTGGTTTTTGGTATGTCGCCTACATGCCCATCGTGCATACCCATTTGGCATTGATGACAATACTATGTGAGCGATGACATAGCGAGAGCTTGTCGTTCCACCTACCTACCGATGAGGCGACAATGACGCTAGAGGATGTATGGCAGATTTTGCAATTGTCAATACATGGTGAGTGCATGATCTATGATACTGACATTGGATATATGATGCTTGCCATGAGGTTCTTGACTAGGAGTCCATTATCTTGGTCAACTCCTATATTGACCTTGAGATGTACAAAGCTTGGGCGTCAACCTTCAAATTGATCATTGCAACAGTAATCTCAAGTTTGGTTGCTCCAGATCAACAAATCAGAGGATTCAGTCCAGGATGGGGGTTGGCTTGGCACAGGATGTTGTTCAAGAGGACCCAGTATGCATGGGGGCCTATGATGTTGGCCTCCCTTTACTATGATATGGCTGACTTTGTATACTATGATGGGAGAGCGATTGGTATAGGAGTCACCCTTCTCCATACTTGGGCCTAGGAGCACACTTGTAGTAGTAATCTCAGGTTTGGTTGCTCTAGATCAACGAATTAGAGGATTCAGTCCATGATGGGGGCTGGCTTGGCAGAGGATGTTGTTTAGGAGGACCCAGTATGCATGGGGCCCTGTGATGCTAGTCTCCCTTTTCTATGATATGCATGACTTCGTATACTGTGATGGGAGAGCGATTGGTATAGGAGTCACCCTTCTCCATACTTGGGCCTGGGAGCACACATTGCAAGAGTAATCTCAGGTTTGGTTGCTCCAGATCAACAAATCAGAGGATTCAGTCCAGGATGGGGGCTAGCTTGGCACTGGATGTTGTTCAGGAGGACCCAGAATGCATGGGGGCCTGCGATGCTGGCCTCCCTTTACTATGATATGCATGACTTCATATACTGTGATGGAAGAACGATTGGTATAGGAGTCACCCTTCTCCATACTTGGGCCTAGGAGCACATTGCTATGCTTCGACCGATTTTTCACATGGAAGATGCGGAGCTAGATGATCCAGTTGTTTGGCGGTACAGAGGTGCCACCACTCTGCAACACACTGGGCACCTTGGCATTCCTTAGTAGTGTCGAGTCATCGACAATATGACAATGTTCAAATGGCGACTGTGGTTATAGATGTCAGCTTGGTATGATGATGTTCAGTAGCTATTTTTCGCTCGACATACCTAGTATATGCAAGGTTGAGAGCACACAATGATTGAGTGGTACCTTCCTGATAGCATTGCCAAATAGTTTGGCGAGAGGCAGGACAGGCCTGATGATGCATATACAGCTATTTTTTTCAAATCAACCTAAGAGACTACATCGAGACACACGATCCCAACTCATGAGGTTGTTGAGGGATTCCAATAGTTGGTTGCTAGGCCATGGGCCTATGATTAGGGACAAGCAGATGCATAGACTATGCCTACTTATGATGCATGGTTCGTACCCCCTCCTTGACTTACAGATCCAGTAGGTATACCTCCATGAGGCAGGCCGAGAGGGAGGGGTGGAGGTAGGGGCAGATGACAGCCAAATGATGGGCAAGGAAAAGGACAAGGCAGAGGTCTATATGGCAGGGATAGAGGACAGGATGGCCAGGATAGCCAACATCATGATGCACAGGTCTCGGGTGCACCACCATTGCACTGACAACCTCCTCAATAGGCACCGATACAACAACCACTAATACAACAATAGCCATTGTCGGGACCAAATCCCCATGATGCACAGATCAATAGTTGTAGCAACAATTGCAGGTAGTTATGACTATGTGAAATCAAGCTCGTCGACAAATTTTGGCTATCACTGCTAAGAGAGACCAGGCCTGACAATAGGTATTGGTTGTCACAGCCGAGAGGGATTAGGAGTGTCAACTCAAACAGAACTTTGATATGCATTTGGCACAGGAGGTCGGGCGACACTTGCAGTTAGAGGCCATGACAACAGCAGCACAAGGACAGATAGTTTATTCCCGTTTATATAGAGAGGTCATGACTAAGGAAACATATTATTGCATGCATTATCATCAGGATGTCCCCACAGCAATTAGATAGCCAAATTACTCATAGAGGAGTGGAGCACATCCCCGGGTTGAGGATCAATCAGAGAGACAACCTGGTGAGGGGACCAGCCATCAGGGCTAGGTTGCTTGTACATACACATTTTTAATATTGCCCGATTATTTATACATATATACATTCATGGGCTCCTTTTTGACAACCTTGTGGATATTGTACTTTTATAGATATAGAGACACTGATTCAAATATTGTATTATGACAGTCACCATTTTTTGATATATATATATATATGATACATATTTGATATGATGTGATGTGTTTGTTTTATTTCATACGCATGAATGTATGGATGCATTTGATGTTGATATGATGTGAGATGTTTATATATTATGATCATGTATGGATGAAATGTAATGAATGGATGTGTTTCCTTTTATTCATGTTTATGCGATATGTGATGATGATGTATGATGTATATGAGATGCAATGTAATGTAATGGATATGTTATATTCTTTTTCAATATCATTTTATGGTATATTATGAGATGGATGGTATTATATGTAGATGTTATGCTTATGCATATCATAATGTGATGTATGTTTATGATATGTGTGTGCAATGATTTAAGATGCTTAGAATAACAAATCTATATTATTCAACATAACTTAAATAATAATTATGTTGCAATGAAATGTGTTTTCTTATTATGATATGATGTGATTATGCGAGACGTATGCATGTTGATGATTTGTGGGTACAAGATGGATGCACTGATGATATTATTTTTGTTGACTGTGATGATACTAGGTTAGCGTGGAGAGAATATAGAAGAAATAAGATGATTGACTATTGATTTTGATGATTGATTCAAAAATTCCAACAAGTCTATGATCCACCGAGACTTTATTAGAGATGGTGATGATAAATGCATGATGATGATGATGATTTTCTCATATCTTGGGATTAGGATTTTTCGTCGTTCCTTATTGTTTGATATAATACATAGACACAATGCATCAAGGTATTAATAACCAGGATGAAATTGTATCTAGTGTGATGGACTTTGACTTTGAAAATAGATAGAATAATCCTTGTTCACACCTTGACATACGGAAACCTCGTTGGAATGTATTTTAGTAGTTTAGAATACATTGGACCAAAGCATACACAATAATCAACAATCTACTCCAAACAACTTCCCTACACACAACTAAGCAAGTACGCGCCAAGATTATTTTACAAGAATACCCACAAGCACAACAAATAAAAGATAATGATCGATGCCCCATTCCTTTCTCTCTAAATCATTTTCATAGACATTATCAAGAGGTCCTCAGAATGGGACATTAAGATAAATCATAAGAAAAGATCAAAGAAAAACAGTCAATGTTATCTATATCTCTTGCCAATTTATTTTAGCTAAAGGTGATGTCTAATACTAATGTCCATCACAGGAAGGATGCATCCTAGGACATGATGATCATATGTTGTGATTTAGGATAAGGTTTATGATAAGCCGTTAATACAAAATTAACTGACTAATTTACCTATGATCTAGACTTTAGATTCTGACACTCAAGTTCTCCCTATACGACTTGTAATACTTGTTTTCTATTTGTTTTTCCAAAGGTTGAAGGTGATGATTGATTTATTATGGGCGAAGTTTATTGCAGGTGAAAGCGAAATGGGGTGGATGGTTCTGGATTTTTCTAGAATATTTCAATGTTTTGAGGCTATTTAGGTCTTTTTGAAAGTTTATGTTTTGGTTTTCGATTATTTGAGGTTGTTTAGGGTTTTCTCATATTTGGATGTTTTTGGATTGAGATTTTATAAATGTTTAAGGTTTTTCGATATTTGAATGTTTAGGGGTTTTCGAGTTTTCTAAATGTTTTGGGATTTTTTATATTTGAATGTTTAAGGATTTTTTTATATTTGGATGTTTTTGGATTTTCTGTGTTTCGACCAAGAACCTAACCTAAAAGACCTATCCTGTTGGAAAATGATACATGAGCCTCATTGTTTAGTTGAAGATTCCATGCAAAGTTCTTTAGTAAACAATTAATTTTAATAATTGTTTGTATTTACATGTTACTACATGTTGACTGTAACAGTCATGTGCATGCATGAGCTATATTTAGTATTGGTTATGCAAAAACTCTATAAAGAGAGGTCATATGTAATGAATTCTATTATCACAAAAATATGAAGCTCATGTGTGTTTGTGTGCAAAAGAATTGTGCTTCCTCTATGGTTTGTGTTTGTTTGTTTGGACTTTAGAATCTACAATTAGTATCAGAGCCATTACTAGAAGGTGGAGATCATTGTTTTGTTAAATGTCACTTGGGAAGAAAAAAATTTGTTGTTGTGAGGAATATTTTGTAATAAGGGATCATAGCATAAGAAGCTGTCAATATCAAATCGACTGTCCAAGTTGCAATTTGAAAGAAAGGTGTGATTATTTCTGTGAGAATGAAAATCTGTAAAAAGAATTAGAAAAAGTGAAAAATAAAAATGAAGAGCTAGAAGGCAGATTAAAGCTGCTTGATGAGGTCAAGAAAAAGAATGAATATTTGGAAGGAAAGCTAAAGTTTTTGGAGAAAGAAATTGAATTTTTGAGGTCAGAGTCACTCATGTGTGATGCTACATGTATGGGTGATGTAGCCAAAGTTTCTTCAGGTAAAGAAAGTGACATTGAAGATAAAGATGTGTCTGAAACTAATGTTTTTGTAGCATGTGAAGTTGATAAGAAAGATTGGTTTGAAAAGAGAAAAGGTTTGGGAAAACATGGGAAAAGAATGAGAGATCCCATTTAGCCAGTTGTGAGGCCAAAGAATGAAGGCCTAGGATGTGGTGAGAGAGATAGAAATGATGTAACAAGTGTTAAAAGTTCATCCAAATTAGCTAAAAGTATGGAGTTTATGGAATGTTCTCATTATCACAGGGGAGGACATAAAAAAGATAAGTGTTGGGATCTTCATCCTTGTACAATTTGTGGGTTGAAGAATCATTTAGAAAAATCATGTTGGAAAAGAGAGGAGTGGAAAATCTAAGAAATATTGTATGAAGATTAATTATGGATGGATTGATGGATCGAGTTGGAAAAAAAATTACAAATATGTTCAAAAGGTTCTATAAATCTAAATGTTGGCATGTTAAAAGCAATAAGGTGTCATATGATCTGCGAGATAGTGAGTCTTCTCTATGTTAGAGAAATAAAGGGAAAACCTTGTGATCTATGAAATTTTGCACACTGAGTTGTTCAGGTTTAGTTTTCAAAACTTTAAGACAATACTATGAGTCTCAACATCAAAGGGGAGTATGTTGGAAAATGATGCATGAGCCTCACTATTTAGTTGAAGATTCCATGCAAAAAATTTTAGTTAACAATTAATTTTAATAACTGTTTGTATTTGCATGTTACTACATGTTGACTGTAATAGTCATGTGCATACATGAACTATATTTAGTATTGGTTATGCAAAACCTCTATAAAGAGAGGTCATATGTAATGAATTCTATTATCATAGAAATATGAAGCTCATGTGTGTTTGTGTTTAAAAGAATTGTGTTTCCTCTGTGTTTTGTGTTTTTTTGCCTGGACTTTAGAATCTATATATCCTAGGGGCCTCGGGGGTTGATCAAAGATAAGCCTTGCCTACTTTATATACGTAGAGACAGCATAGTTTGACTGACCTAACTTATTGACAATGAGATATTAACAATCAATGGATTTTCGGTTTATTATGATAGACTCCTAAAGACTGACCTAAGGTGTCTCAGGGGCACATCAATGATGGCTTTGCCTACGTTCAAGCTCAAAGACTTGTAGTTTGACAATGTTCTATTTTTGTATTTTTGATGTTTGACCTTTTTAAGGATTTTGATGTGTTTTGGATGTTTTGGATTTTGGATTTACAATTTTACGAATGTTTTTGGAATTTTAACTATAGAGGATTTTGCAAATGTTTTTTGGATTTTTGGCTATACAAGACTTTGATGTTTTTGGATTTTCTGATAAATGTTTTATGAATGTTTTTTATAATTTTGATGGCTTTTGATCCGTAGACCAAGGAGAACGAGGTTGCACCTGTAGGTGTGCGGATACTAGTTTGATAGGACCATAGGGTGAGATTCAACTACAAATGCTAGTCATGGCCAACTTCATTAAATGTTTTCTTCAGGATTTTTAGAATGGTCTTGTTTGTAGCCTCAGCTTGACCGTTGTCCTAGGGGTAATATGGGGTAGAGAATCGATGTTGGATGTTAAATATTTGACATAGCTCTTTCACATCCTGGTTCTTGAAGGGTGTTATGTTGTCTGAGATAAGGGTTTGTGGAACACCATAATGGCAGATGAAGTAATTCAGGATAAAATTATCAATTTTCTTCCTTGTTATGTAGGTCATAGGAATGGCTTCAACCCACTTGGTAAAGTACTCAGTGGCTATTATGATAAACTTGTGGCCACTAGATGAAGTTGGGGTAATCTTTCCTATAAGGTCAAGCCCCCACTACGAGAAAGTCCAAGGTTTGACCATTGGTTGCAACTCCTGAGCCAAAACATGAATAAGATCTCCATGTTGTTGACACTGGACACACTTCTTCACATATTGATGGGATTATTTTTCCATGGTTGGCTAGAAGTACCCTGTCCTCAATAGTTTCTTAGCTAAAGTCATCCCGCTAGAATGGGAACCACATATGTCATCGTGTACTTTTGTTAGAGCAGTCAAGGCTTCCTCTTGGTTAAGACATCGTAGTGATGTCCCCTCAATACTTTGGCGGTATAAGGTATCACCTAGGATCACGAATCAAGATGCCTTCTTAACAAAGGTCCTTTTAAGGTTGGAGGTGATATCGGATGGGAGGGCTCCTTTGCTTAGGTAGGTGAATATGTCATGATACCACAAGGATCCAAGACCAACAATGACACACACGAATTCAAATTCTTGGATTTTGAAAGTTGGTATGAGAAGTTTTTCTACCAAGAATTCACATTGTAGGACGTTGTGCAACATGTCTAGCAATGATCCAATTGTTTCCATAGCATTCGCTACTCGATTGTTCATGTGAGCAATCTACTCAAAAGTTATATCAATGAAAAGGTCCTTGAGACTCTCTACCATCTTTTTGTAAGGAGTAATCTTCTCATCCTTAGTTTGGTAGTCGTCGTTGACTTGGTTGATAACTAGCTGCGAGTCTCTATAGACTTTCATTCTTGTATCTTCCATTGAACTGCTATCCTTAGACCTATGATTAGGGCTTCATACTTAGCAATGTTGTTAGTACACGAAAATGATACCATGTATGACTTTGGGATGCAATCACCTTGAGGGGTGATGAAAAGAATACTCGCCTTGATCCATGTTGGGTGAATGATCCATCAAAGTACATCTTCCACTGATTTGTTGTATTGATAAGGAATACTTATTCATTCAGGAATTCAAATATCAATGGATTCTCTGCGTAGATAGGTGCCTCTGCCAGTTGGTTTGTGATTACTTGTCCTTTGATTGACTTGTGCTCCACATACTCTATGTAAAATTCAATCAAGATCATTACCAATTTGGCCATTCACTTGGTGAGAGTTGCTTTGGATAATAGGTATTTCAATGGGTCAATTTTTGCAATGAGTTTAATTTGATGTGACAGCATGTGGTGTCTTAATTTTTGTGAAACAAAAACCAATGCTAAGAAGGATTTATCAATGGATGAATAGTTCATTTGATAGCCCACCAAGGTCCTTTTGATGTAATAAATGGCTCTTTCCTTTCCATTTTCATCATGTTGTGCTAGAAGAGCACCTAGTGTTGCTGATATTGCTAAGATATACAGGATCAATGGTTTGTTCGGTATCGGAAGCATGAGCACTAGAGGTGTCAATAGATATTCCTTGATATCTTGGAAAGCTTTATCACACTTCTCATCCTATTTGTAAGTTATCCCTTTTTGGAGAAGATGTGGAAAAGGGTGGATTTTCTCTAATAATTGTGTTATAAACACTAATACATTTGACTGCAAAATACTACGAAACTGTTCAACGAAATATGTAAAATTTGATGTTCGTCGGGTGCTTGTAAAATTTGATGTGTAATTTCCAATTTTTTGAAAGTTTATCCCCGGCGTTCGTCGAAATGTCGGCTATCAATTTCGTCGAATTTTCGACAAACATGAAAAATTAAAAAAAATCAAATTGTGGCCGACATAAAGAAAAGTGAGTTCGCGCCTGATTTATTGCGATAGTGTTTTGCTCTACTTGAGACAGTTTGTGGAGAACACAGGACGATTTTCTTGGGAAAATCAGAAAAAATTCAAGAAGATATCGCCAGGTTGAGGGTAGTCATTGTCTATTTGCAGAATTCAGTTGTGAAATCAGATTTGTAGTTCCAGGTTTGAAAATCATATTTTAAAGCAACATCTCATCATATTTCATTTTTAGAGGTTAAGGGTTTTGAGAATTTCATGTCCAGATTTTGTTGTGTGGAATCACCATAAGATCACAACCGAGGAACAGACTCTTATGACTGTAATTATGTGATCCATAACTCTATTGGTCATGTGGCACAGTTGTGCTATAACAAATACAGGATGCATTCATGTGTGACCCAAGTTTAATGTGGCTATGTTGTGATAGAAATGGAGGCACTCATATATTGTAGTTAATTCAGTTGTATAATGTAGGTGTCAAGCATCATTGGGTGCATTTTGTTGTCTCAAGTTTAACAGGTTAGGATTTAATTATAGCATGATCGAAGAGTGATTACCTCTTGCTGCAATAAAGAGCCTATAACTCTGGTTGATATGCAAAGTGGTTGTGTTATATCAATTATGTAGTGCATTCAAGCACAACCCATGTTTAATGGGCTATTC
>VDFB02130439.1:0-15173 GCA_007258455.2 Sequoia sempervirens
TTTTGCATCTCTTCCACAAAAATCTTACACATAGTTTCATTTCCTCAAAAAATAATGTCATCAACATATACAACCATAATCAAGACTTTATCATTTTCAACTTTGAAGTAAAGATTACTATTTGTCATACCTTTATTGAAACCTTGCTAAATCAAGTACCTATCTAACCTTGCATACCAAGTTCTAGGAGCTTGCTTCAATCCATATAAAGCTTTCTTCAATCTACAAACCATATCTAGTTGATCTGACAACTGAAATCCTTCTGGTTGTTCCTTGTAGACCTCTTCTTCTAGTTCACCATTCAAAAATGCAAACTTTATATCCATTTGATAGACTTTGAAATCTCTATGAGAAACAAATGCTATGAACATTCTGATAGCTTCCATTCTTGCCATCAGAGCAAAAATCTCTTGAAAATCTATGCATTCTACTTGTGAGTAACCCTTACACACAAGCCTTGCTTTGTTTTTTACCACTTCTCCATTCTCATTCAACTTATTTTTGAATACCCACTTTGATCCAATAATATTTTTGTCTGCTAGTCTTGGGGCCAATTTCCAATTTTGATTCTTCTCAATCTACATAAGTTCTTCCTTCATATATTCCATCCAATGTTCATCTTTACATTTTTCACTTATAGTCTTTGGTTCAATCTTAGAAAGTAAACATAGATTTACTTCACTACCAGCAGCTCTACTTCTTGTCAATACACCTTTTTTCTTGTCTCCAATGATCTGGTTTTCAAAATGATTCTTTTGCACATATCTAAATGTCTTAGGGGACACCACCAGATCTTTTTCTTCTTTTTCTTCTTCTTCATTCTGCTTCTCTTAATCATTATTTTCCTATTGTTCCATAATTTCTTCAATTCTTACACAATTAGGTTCATCAGATACATATTCATCAACATCAATTGAATTCTTCAATGCTTCATCAACCTTGACATTTGTTCTTTCTAAAATCTTCCTTAGTATTTTGTTGAAACATCTGTAAGACTTGCTTCTAGTAGAATATCCAAGAAAAATTCCTTCATCATTTCTTGCATCAAACTTTCCTAAATTCTCTTCATCCCTTCTGATATAACATTTGCTTCCAAATACCAATTGAAATACTTAACAGTAGGAATTCTTCCACACCATAGCTCATAGGGGGTCTTTGTACTATTTTCTCTTGCTTGAACTTGATTGAATACATAAACAACAATGTTAATAGCTTCTCTATAGTAAATTTTCAGTAAACCTGCCTCAATAATCATTGATCTAGCAACCTCTTGAATTGTTTTATTCTTCCTTTCAACAACTCCATTCTGCTGAGGAATTCTCAGAGTAGATATCTATATTTTTATTCCATGCACTTCACAAAACATATTAAACAGTTCATGGGAAGTGAATTCACCACCTCTATCAGACCTTAAGCATTTTATCCTCAACTTTACTTCATTTTCAATCATATCTTTGAATGTCTTGAATCTATCTAATGCATTTAATTTCTCTCTAAGAAATGTAACCCATGTATATCTAGAATAATCATCAATTAAAAGCATAAAGTACCTTTCACCTTGAAGACTTCTCACTCTTGTAGGACCACAAATATCTTTATGAATTAAATCGAGTAGTCCAGTAGTAGATTGTTTCTTTGATTTGTAATGGTTTCTTGCTTGCTTTCCAAATTGACAATTCCTACAAATATCATTAACAAGCTTTGTAATCCTTGGAAAATCTCTCACGACCTAAACTAAACTAAACCTCACCAAGTTATCAAAATCCATATGACACGTTCTTTAATGCCACAACCAACAGTCATTAATGAGTCATAAATCATCATCCATCAACACCCTTAAGTTGATAGATATTTCCTTCAAATTTATTTCCTATAGAAATCACTGTTCTGGATCCTTTCCTGATCTCACATCTTTCATCCTCAAATACAAGATTATATCCTTTACTGCACATCTTTCCAATGCTCAAAATATTATTCCTTAAACCCTTAACATAGTAGACATCATCAGTATTATGCTTACCATCAAAACTCACTGAACCTACCTGACAAATTTTAGCACCAGTATCATCTCCAAACATAACTAGGCCTCCATCATATTTTTCAAGTTTAACAAAATTACTCTTATCACTAGTCATGTGATGTGAACAACCACTGTTAACAACCCAATAGTTCTTTTCTTGTTTAGCATGTAGGGCAGAGATAACAATACCTTCATTTTTCTCCTTCTCTAGAGGGCATTCCTTCACCCATTTTTTAAAATTAGTAAAAGTAGTTTCATCTTTTATAGCCAAGAACAAGCATTCATTTTCACCAAGATCTCAATAATTAGATTCCTCATTAGATATACTAGCATCCTCATTCACATAATATGCTCTATTGATCTTCTTACCTTTCTTTCCTTCTCATATCTTTGTTTATTCCTCTTAGCTCTTTCCGGATACTTTGTAGCATAATGACCTATTCCTCCTCAACTAAAGCATTTAAAGGGTAACTTACCTTCATACTTGTTGAAGCATTTCTTCATCTTTCTCACAAAGTTAGCTTCTTCTTCATCAAGATTTTCTTCATCCGTATCTTCAACTTTTGTAGCCTTAAATGTAGTCTCTAATTTGCATCCATTTCTCAAATTCAGATTTCTCATCTCATAAGATGTTGGAGTTCTCAACAACTGATTTTTAGTGTAAGTCTTGTAATCTATATGTTCTTCAATAACACATACCTTTTCACTGTAAACATTAGGGAGAGTTTTAAGAATCTTATTTACAAATCTAGATTCATCTATTGTAGCACCAAGTCCTCACATTCTAGCTACTACCTCATCCAATCTTTGTACATAAGCTTTAACATTCTCATCTTCAGACATGCGTAGGAGCTCAAATTGTGTCTCCAAATTCTGCATTTTTTCCTCTTTGACCCTTTCATCACCTTCATGCACCTTTTCCAGAGCATCCCAAGCTTCCTTAGTAGTCTTTATATTTTGAAATTTAATCAACTCAGAATGTACAAGACTATTCTTCAAAATTTACTTCACCTTATTGTTCGCTTCATGTGCCTTAATCTCATCAGTCGTACTCAGACCATTAGCAGGAGTGTAAGGATTCTTGCAAGCTTTCTCCACATCATATCCATAGTACTCCAGATATTCTTCCATCAATATTTTTCATATAGCATAATTAGTTCCATCGAACCTCAGATAATCATGAGTAATTTTTCTAGCCATCCCGAACCTTCCTTAAGCAGTTAAGCTCTTCTTAAGAAACCAAGCTCTAATACCAATTGTTGCACAAGCGACTACCGTTGCACCAAAAGATTGACCTGTTAATGCCCATTCCTACCACTAGAAGAGGAGACCAAGGGCATCACTTTGCAATGTTCTAGTGAGTGGTTAAGATTTTCTAAGCCTTATGAATGTTATTTAAAAGTGTACAGCTTAAACTATAGACCAAGTTTGTTACATAATTGAATGCAATCTTGGGTTACCACAAACTATAATAATGTGATATGCTAATAACCATTATGGTAAGTATTAAAGCAATACCCATGCTATATGATACATTTCCCTGGTCAGGTTTACATACCTTAATGATTAAAAACAAGCTTCCCACACACTCTAGGATACAATCCAAGATCATACCACACCCTATCAAGTCAACTAATTTTACGACCCAAGATTTAAGGTTGTTTTTTAATACCAACAAAAGCATTGGTAAGAGCATGACTAGGGTATAAACCCTATGCCTCCATAGAAACATAAACTATAACTCGACAACAAAAACAATACCCAATACCATTTTTTTAAATACCCATATAAAGAAAATGCCTAATGTCCTTTTCTTAAATACCAAGATAGTCAATAACAAAGGGTTCACCAAACATCAATTTTTTTTAATGCTCAAGAAAAATGATAACAAAATCAAAATTTAGAAAACTTTGTCTAATACCAAGAAAGGTGGAGACCTCATTTGTTTCTTAGAAAAAACATTATCTTGATAGCAAAAAATATTGAGTACCATTTTTTTTAAATACCTATTTCAAGTGAAAACCTAGCATCGAAATACCCAAACAACCAATACAAAAAAATACAGAGCATCTATTTTTAAACATACCCAAATATCCAGTAACAAAACATCCAACATCATAAAATTCAAATAGCCAAATAGCACTTCATGAAAACACTCAACATCAAAATTTTCAAATACCCTAAAAAAATTAAGAATGGTTTTCTTACCTCTTAGACAATCCACAATAAAAAGCTCAAAATCCTCAAGACATACTTCCAAGTGGGGAGTTTTCTGATAGAAGGATATATTTGGCCACATTCTAGACTCGTACCTTGAAGCACTATAGGTAGGAGATTCCTCCACTGGGAAATTCCTTCGATTATTTCTCAATATCTCCATATTCATAATCCTTCAACCTCTATTTGTTTTCCCTGACTATTTCTTCTAACTGAGCAATAGTAAAAAACCACAGGAAAATAGTGGTCTTATATCATTTAATTTTTGTTAGGCATTAATAAAATATATATATATAAATTTGTATGCATAAGTGTTGGCTAAAGCCTAAATTGATGGCTAGGAAGATTTTCTCTCAAAAAATAAAGTTTGATGCAAAAACTAGTCATTTATAGTTGTGATTTTATCTGATGATCAAATTAGTCATTTATTTAGTCATTTATAGTTGTGTTGCAAAAAATGAGTAGAATTTAGTCATTTTTAGTTGTCGTGAATAAAAGTTTTAGTCACATAGTCATTTATTTTCCAAATTCTACTAGTGAGTATAGGCTTCATGTAAGATTTTACTCATTTGGCTACTATTTTCTTTGTAAAAGTCTATAAGAATTCCATCACACCTAAGAGATTTCCCTCTTTTCAAGTGACATAGCATTAGAGACTTAATCAAGATAAAGAATTTGATTTAATGCAATATAACTATTATGGTTAAATTATATACCTTTATCCCACTTGTTAACAAATGAACCTTCAGGAAAATTATCAAACTTAAGAACCCAAAGATTGTAAGGATCCTTCAAAAGAGAAAAAATCATGTTATAAAGACATTTAAAAATACAAGGAGACTTGGGAGGATGGGAAATAGGGAACAACTCAATCTCCATTGGATGATGATCAAACAAGTTAGAAAGGACTTGCACCAAATTATTGTTAAGAACAAGAGTAATACTAAAGGAATTATCTAGTTTCATAAACCTATCAAGTCTTGAATAAACTCTTTTAACAGTCCTTGAAAATTGGTCCATATAAAACCAAATCCCTTTATTGTCCCCCTTGCACCCAAATAAAGGATCAACCAAAATGAATTTCCACTGCAATTTATCCCAAAATAAAATTATATTTCCTTTTAAAATTACACCCACCAACCTTATCCACATTATTCTCAACTATGTTATAATACCCACCCACAACCCAAGGAATATCCTTCAAGTTCAAGGCTAACCAATTCCACAACTCTACCCTATCTTTATAACCATTGGGATCATATTACAAAAAAATACTAAACATATTACCATTAATAATCAACTCAATCCAGATAAATTTTTACTACGGAGAAGATCCATGATCAAACCTAGAAGGGGGAAAAAATACAGTGAGAAAATTTGCTTGGAACTACTACCCAAATCCAACCTCATAAAATAATATAAAACTTACAATAATTTTGCAGGCATCAATCTGCAAGAATTACAACCCTAAAGGGAGACACCAATCCATTTGAATTTGTATTTGTAAGAACCAACCTACTAGAGACACCAATCTCCTCACATTGAGCTACAAGACAATCACTAAGCACCAACTCAAATTAAAGAGGCTCCAACCTCACATTACAAAAGGAATATAGATCTGATTTCACACAGCCTACTTTGTATTTATAGGTGAACACATCTTATGATGATATCTCATTTTTTCTCAACACACTTGACTTGTCTCTTTAGCTCACACATCATTTACTTACATATTTCACACACAACATACTCCTTCTCACTTCCACTTCATAATTCGTACATCCCACATTTTTTATGAAATGATTTGTAATATATTCATTCCATCATGTTAACAACATCTCATGTCGTCCTATAACCCTTTAATAACATCCGTGTTTAGCCATGTCATCCAAGAATAAACCTTAATTTAAAATTATATGAAACATGTAGTCATCTCGTCCCCAAATCAAATGCATTACCGTAGGTGAAAGATGATGTCATGCACATCCAACTATAATCTTAGCTGGTCCTATTTTACTTTCACATGCTTCCTCCAGCTAGCACACACTTCCCTTCTCTAGTGTAAACACTCAGACATCATTCACAGTCAACCAAAAAATACATACTTTTCTTTTTCACTTCTAACTTATTGCTCTATAATTCAAATCTTTTAAAACTAGAGAATATGATACTTCATGAGTAGTCTTACTTAAATTCCAAACCAAAAGACAAAATTATGAATAATGGTAAAATGTGGTACCAGAATCAATGATAGTTTAGTAAAGTGTATATCCTTCTCTTGAGAAACAAACCTCAAAACATTACCACAAACACTTCCAAACTTCTGCAAAATTAGTAATCATACAAGAACCATCAATTTCATATGTACCTAGACTTCCCATGTTTCCCTTCTTCAATAATGAGAACATTAACATTTTACAACATCTACAACTAACACAACTGACATACCACTTTCACATATATTTGACATGAATGACAATTTTCAACTAACATACTACTTTGACATCAATGTCAACACTATGTTCAACATGGTCATCATATCCAAATCACTTCAACACACTAATCAGGAACCTCCACTTACCCCTATTATACACCTTACTAATATCAAGCTTGATCATCATAATCCTCTCCTAAGTATTGTTTATTGAATGTATGATCTCATTTACCATAATAATGGTGTCTGCAATATCTCTTTCAATTGTGAGTTCGCTTTGATTGATTGAGATTAATATGTCCAATGTCTTCTTCAATCTATTTGTCATTGCTTTTTCCAATATCTTGTAGGTCTACTATATTACATAAAGAAATTGTTCTATAAATTTATGCAATTTGGTTTCTTTGATATCATTGTGATTATCATGTTATTAACATATTTAATGAATTTATTTTTCTTTTGGAAGTCTTTTGTGATCTCCCATACCTCTCATTCAACTATGTGCTAGAATTTTTGATACAATGAACCCAGGGATTCAAGGTAGTGGTATTATTGAGCAAATGATTTAAGTATAAAAGTGATCTAATTTTTCCTTAATATTTGTAAATCCAGATCTTCAATTTGTCCAAGTGAGAATTCCATTTTTCATTGGCACTTCCTCAAGTTCAACCATCTCTACAAATTTATGAAAATATTTCATTGATTGGGATTCTTACCTTATCCGTCCACTTTTTTCTTCTAATCTTAGCATTGCATAAAAAATCCCCCCCTAAAATGATATTATCACTGCTATACTTTGATAATTGCAAGTTCAGAGAATCCCACATCTTAGTTTTATCTTGGTTCTAAATCAAGCCATATATATTAAAGGGAGAAAAAATAAATTATAAATTTAACTTCACACTTGGAAAAAATCATCCAATTCTTTTCTAACTCAATGAGAGTGAGCATAACCTTGTTCACTTTGCATATGATTCCCAATCCCCTAATCATCACAATCAATTCCATAGCGTTCTTCCCACCTAAAATATGATATTGGAAAGGGCTTGTGATTACTTTCATGTATATAGTTTTAGGATGTTAGAGAATGGTTTCAGATCTCTAGGAGTTATAATGCAAATTTTAGGTTTTTTGAGATCTTATAATTTTTTAGACTAAGACAAATTTTACTAATCAACAGGCTTGTATCATCTTTCTCTCTATCTATCTCTCTATCTTACTCTGTATATCCCACCCAAAGGGCTCCTCCATCCCTTTCTCCTTCCACTCTCCATTCCTCCGCCTCCCTCTCTTCCCCCCTACCCCTCTCCCTCTATCTCTCCCCCTCTCTCCATCCCTTCCCTCTATCTATCTCCTTCCCCCATCTTTTATCTCTTTCTATCTCCTCTCCATCCCTCCCCCTCCCTCCCTCCTCTCCCTACCTCTCCATCTCTGTCTGCCTGCCTCAGGGATGAGGTGAGAGATGAAAATCCGTCGGCGGATCAAAGTCGACTGGCGAGATCAGCAGGATCGATCAAGGAAAATCAAAAGGCGACTTTGCGTCAGCATCATCTTTTGCGCTTGGCATCCGCTCAATCCATCAATCTCAATAGTTGCGATATAATGTTAGCGTACTATAACTTATTCACATGATAACACAAGTGCATTATGTCTTTTACAGGACCAAAAAGTGGTGTGGCCACTTTTGGTCCCCCATGTTATGAACCATGATGAACCTCAAATTTCACTATTATTGTCATGTTATTCGAATTCAATATCCCTTCTCACACATACTAACAAATATTTCAAACATTTATAAAGATACCTATGGTTTTTCATGCTAGAAAATGATAACTAACATCATCATGCATTATATACCCTATCATTCTTTAACTTCCAAAGAACATCCCTTCAAACAATGTGATATCTTCTTTGATGTCATTGTCATTTCTCACAAAAATCATTCATCACTTTCCCTCTCATACGTTTTTGACTATAGACTAGTATGATTGATATCTTTCAACATTACCATGCATGATTCAACATGGACCTTATATGTAATTTTTCTTTGTCACTTCTATTGGAACTATAAAAATATGATATTTTTACATGATTTTTCATTCATAAGTTTTCTGATTTGGTTCTACCGTATGCATTTTTCATGTCTGGATCCATATCGGCATAGGTTCATTCCTGTCTCCCCAATCAATTCTACATTTTCCACTTGCATGAGTCTGTGTTGCCTATCGGTAAGACTCATTTTATGTCACATCGATTGAAGTTTGTTTGTAGGTGGCGTTCGACAAGACCTTTGTTTTGTCAAGGCGATTGGCATTTGTTTGTTGGTAGTTATTAGCATTGCATCCATGTTGTTTCGACAACCGCGGAGACATCTATCAGCGTATGTTATGGCTATCGGGATAGGGTCTCACCGATTTCAACATGTCTCCCCGACTATGCAAATGGTGGCCCGTCGATGTAAGCTTGGAAGTTTTGGCATTATGTCTCAGTGAAGTTTTCCTGTCTTGTCGAATGGTGGTGGAAGCATATTGCATATTGGTGTAGGTTTGATATTCGGTGGAGGCTCTCAGCAAACTCATATGTCTCGCCGAAAGAATATAATGGGTTTCCTTCATAAGGCTTTTGGTATAAGGATACAACTTTCAGCGAGTGGTCTTAGCAAATACGATATGTCTCGCTGACTTCACATGTGGGTTTCTTTTTGGCATGGCTATGGGTTATCGGTATCATGTCTTGGTGAGCTCAGCATGCTATACCGACTGGCACATATGGAGGTGTTTCAGCCAAGCTAGGGGTTTTCGGCATGAGGTCTCAGCGAGTGACCTCCGGTCTTGCCGATGGAAAACATGTAGATCCTTGTCGGCATAGGTGTTGCCTTGTCTCGGCGACACGGGGATAGTTGAAGACCTTCGGTGAAGCATTGGATAATCTACAAGAGGTCTCTCTGATCGATGGAAGCTACAACGACATACATGACGGGCTCGTCGATGATAGGAACTTTAAGTCATAGTGACACGCGAAAGGTAAAGGTGCTCTCGGGAAAACATAAATGGATCTACAGGATGTCACCATGACCTGGATGAGCTACAACGAATATGAATGAGGCCAAAGGAGTTCATCGGCAAGAGATATCCCTGTGTCTCAGTGATAGGGAAGCATGTAAGGAAAGGTTTCTTTCGGTGCAATGTAATTGAAGTCTATATGACATCTCCCTGAAAGCGATAAGTCACAGCGAATGCGAGAGCGAAATACAAGCGCACGGGATGAAAACGATTGAATTGCCTTCTGCAGGACGATATATTGTGTCTCACCGACTGTTCACAGGTGATTAACAGAAATATAAAACATTGAGGCCGACATGTATCTGCCTAAGAGCCATTGCTTGCTAGCTCAATTGGAGCCTGATTTTTGTGCTAAGCTGACATGTTCTCTCATTTTAGCATTTTATCCAAATGCTTGTGTATAAATAAGCATTCTTGCAATTATAATGATCATCAGCTATTAGTTATTTGATATACAGTAGGAATTTTCTGATGGATACAGTAATATAGATTCATCAGATCAGAGACTAAGTTGCATGTTTTCAAAGTGGAGGTATTTATGAAAGTCAAGTGATGTTGCTCAAAATTTTTGGTGTCAATTATCTGTTAGATTTAATGGAAGTATTGTTAAGCTATCTCCAAAATGGATTCTTTCTGGTTGTTTAAATTGATGTAAAAAGTTTACATTCAGTTTATCAGCGCACATTTTTTGTTCTTGTGTGATCCATTGATTGGTTCTTTCAAGTAATGACTAAATCCTTTTAGTTAATCACAGTAATCAGAGAGATTCAATTGGATTATTCAAGTAGAGCTTAGCAGTCATATTCTTGCATGTTTATACAAGTTGTAAACATAACATATGCCAGATAATTTGAATTTTCTCAGTGATGTGTTGTTCATTTTGATCTCATTTGACTCCGCATACCCAACAAGGCACTGGTCTCTGCACTTCACCATTTGAACTCATTTAGTTTTCTTTACATCTGTTAATTGAGCAATTATTTTAGGATTCACATCAGAATATTATTATTGTTTTCAAGTTGGATTTCATTTGTTTACTTCACATTGCCATTGTGAACAAATTGTTTCAAGAAGATAATCACAAGTTAAGTCTGCATCATTCAAAGAAGTACACCCACCGGGTTTTGCAGCCTAAAGAGTAGAAGGTTGAGTTCTCTCTGTGCTGTTCGTGGGCTGATCCATTGAGAACTCAGATCAAAAATTTATCAAACTATTTTCTCATTTTTGATAAAAGTGAGTGGAGACTCTGACAGAAATATTTTCATTTGTTCACCATGAATGGAAGAAGATATCAGTACAAGGGAGGTCATACCGAAGCTCCTGCTGGTAATAGTAAATGGACACATAAAGATGATAGAGCTGATAAGGGAAAAGAAAAAGGTGAGGACATGTGCATAACAAACAAAGGTAATGCACCAAGAGCACATTGTGAAACATATAATGGCTATGATACATGGAGAGATGATTCAAGTACAAAACTTTGTACCCCTGAAGAGCAAAGAAATCCTTTCTCTTCTCTCGATCCTCAGCAGATGGCTAAGTTTGAAGCTCAAAAACGGGCTGAGTTTAGAGCTGAACAAGGGGCTAAACAGATTAGAATTCAGCATGAATACTGTGATAGGTCGAAATAGGTGTTAGAAAACAAGCGACAAGTTAAAGAGCACAAATAAACAACTAAAACAACCTACACTTCGAGATTAGCCTAAGTTAGAAACAAAACAAGACAAAGCCACGAAATGGAACTTTATACCTTGCGTTGGGTCGATCCTTTGGTTGGCCCTTCGATCTTGGATGTGTATGCTCCTTGGATGGCAAGATGCAAGCTAGATGAGGATGTGAAGATGGATGCAAGTGGATGAAAATATGAAAATGGTTAAGTGTTGGTTGAGAAACAAAACTGCAAGAGTTTGGCTAGCACAAATGATCTCCCCAAAATGAGAGAAAAGAGGGGGTATTTATAAGATTTTTGGGAAATCCTAGGGGAAATGGACGGTTGAGATTGATCCACCAAATACCAGATGTAGGGCTAAGGTGAGTTGAGAACTCACAAGCCCTCTATCTTGACATGTAACATAATGAGATAGCCCTAAAAGGTGAAGTGGACATGAGGTGGAAGGAAAAAGACATGACATGGAGGGGGTACAAAGTACCTTGGGATTGGACAAGATCTCCTCATAAAGGAGGTACTTGTCCCCATGTGGGTGAGAGGACATGTGAGGAATTAAAAATTTCTCAAATATTCACATGGGGAGATGGGAAATAATTTTAAATTCCAAAGGGTGCATTGGGGGATTAAAAGGTGAATTAAAAATTCACATGGGGAAGAGAGGAGCCTAGGATAAATAAAAAGGAATTAAAATTCCTTGGGGGATGAGGAGAGTTGACTAAAGGGGGTGATTAGGATTGTGCAAGTACTTGATTAGATTAATTAATGAAGATTAGAAGAAGGTTAGATCTCACATGGCGACTGATGTGACAAGTCAAAGATCACATGGGGAAAGGTAATGAAGAGTTATAGAGGGTTAGGTGGCTAAGAGATTAGGCCAACTTGCAAAGTTGGAGGATGTGACACATCATAATCCAAGGATTAGAGCATGTTTTTACCTTAATGATAGGATTTAGAAGAAGGATTAAAGATAAGATAAAAATGATGGAGGATGTGACATGAAGGGAATTAAATAAATGGAATATTTATTTAATTCAATTGATGGAAGGAGGATTAAAGAGATAAGGTATTATTGATCAAATACCTTAGGGATTTGGCAGAATTAAAGATATTAATTAAATAATAGGAGTATTACTTAATAAGATGAAAGAGGATGAATTTGGATAAATTAAGTGTCCAAATTTAGACATCTACATTTTTTCCCTCTTTGAGATGGTGTTACGAAGTAGCATCATTTCAAAGAATATTAAAACCTAGAATCTAGAAGAAGATGGTTAAATTGGAAAAGATGCCCCAGTCATTCAAAGAAGTGACTAGGAAGGAAGATGATGGGGGTAAAGATGAAAGTTAGGGATGAAGGATGCCCCCTCGAGAGGACATGCGGGTTCAAGAGAACACGGGTGGGCGCTCGAAATGGATGAGATGATGCAAGGGGAGTTGAAGAAGATGATGCAATGTGATGGAAGATTGGGAGGGGAGCGTGATGAAGGATGAATGGATGGGGGGGATTTGAGGATGAGAGATGAAATGCAATCTAAATACAATTTGCCATCGTCGGAGCACTGATTTTTGCTATAGCATAAGACACAAGACGCCAGGGTATGAAGAACCAAGGCGGATTAGTGTCTAATGCAGAAAACAAACATAACAAACAAGAAGGCTATCCCAACACCCCAAAGTCCATGGTGACCTTGGTCAGACTAGATATTAAGGATAACCACAAGCACCTAAGGCTACTTTTGGCCGTAACACAAGACCTCGGGGATGTGGTGGGACATGGGGACAGCGAGAAAACCGAAAAAGATCAAGATACACCCCTATGTTGACTAGTCAAAAGCACACCATGATATGATGGATCAAAGGCGACCTTGACTAGTTGTAATAGGGAGCTCAAATAATAAATAAAATCCAAAAGCATCAAAAGATCACAGTTAATTTCAAATGTCCTTTTCCATAGGATCAAAGGGGATGGATGGGATTGATGAGGTCTGTTAGGAAGGATGCATCCTGTTGAGACCGATGATGGATACTAAATTAAAAGATTGATATGACGCAGGATATTCAAAACCGATTGGATATGATGATACAAATGGATCTTGTTGTTTAAGAACCAGCTAGATAAGGGCATAGCTTGAGGACACGACACGAGATACATGACACAAGATAAGAGACTTCGATGGAGGGTAAAGACGGGACAGACAATAGCAACAATGGTTGAAGACTGATGATAGATGATAAAGGACAAAGTAGAAAGACCGATGATGGAATGATAGACGAGAGATGATAAAGGAGCCCCGAGGGCTGATCAAGTGATCGACCTTGCCTACTTGAAAGCACAGGGGCAACGTAGTTCGACAAAAGGCTGACAATAGACCATGATGGAGATTTTGATGGATGACCAAGATAGGATGGAGAGCAGGAGAAAAGTGGATAGTATCGATCGATGATGGATGGAATATGATAGATGATAGAGGATGGACAAAGTAGAAAGATTGATGATAGGTGATAAAGGGACAAAGTGGACAATGAAGACTGATGATGGAACAACATAGACCTATTGGAGTGGATTGGAGGATAGTGACTAGACAAAGCTCAAGGATGGGATAGTTATCCAAATCATCAAAGATGAAGTGGGCGGATGACAGGATAGATAGATGAATGATGAGATGATGAATGATGATGAACGATATATAGAAAAGATGTGCAAAAGAGCAGAAGTGATGACGATAAGATAGATGACGTTGGATTGTATGGGGAGAGTGCGGATCATGAAGCTCTGGGATGGAATAGTTAGCTAAATAATCAAAAGATGAATTGGGAGGATGATAGAATAGATAGATGAATGAAGAGAAAGGATAGGAGATGGAGAAGATGGAAGATTACTCATAATGAGTAAATGATTGATCAAGATTATTGAATGAGAGTTTGAAATGATAGAAGGAGGTTTGATGAATGTTTGAGATGACAAGAGGGTTGAGGAATTTTTTGAGATGATAGATGGAGGTTCAAATGGATGAATAGGACAAAGTTGAAGAAGATGGAGGGAGGGATTTTAAGACTTTGTTAGATATCCAAAGATTTTGACTGCAGAGGGACAAAAGCTCAGATTAGGGGTTTGGTTAAGCTCAGAGTGGGATAAGATTAAAGCTCAGATGGGGATTGGATTGAAGACTAGAATGATTGGAGGATGCGATGGGATGAATTCGACACCAAGTGCCGAGGTTGAAAGGGCATAAAGTGGTGACAATCAGAGTTTGCGAAATTTGGCAATTTTCAAAAATTGTCAAATTTTGCCATTTTAGGAAACTTCATGCTCGTATGTTTGAGAGTCCCAATTTTTTCCAAGTAATACCCATTGGTGAGATAGGATGAATTGCCAAATAACATCCCAGATTCGGGATATGCATTTGGAGTTATGAGTGAAAACAATTTTTCAAAAAACATTAAATTGGGATTTTGGGGGTGAAGATGAAAGTTTGAGGCCCCAAAAATGGGTCAAAACGGGCTTAAGAAACTGGTTGGGAATCCACTCGTTAGCTCAAAACGCAACCATCCGTCAAATTTCAGCTCAAACGGACACCCGAGTTAAAAGTTATGGCCCCCGGAAGTTTTGGTGTAAAAATCAAAACCCTCAAAAATATGGTTTTTTGATAAATTTTGAAAATTTCAAGACATGGGTTTTGTCCGGGACGACGAAAGAAAAAATGGGTAGGAAAAAGTTTTTTATGGGCTGCCTTGGATTTCGTGCCAGAGGGGGGAGAGATTGACGGCCCG
>VDFB02130440.1:0-14067 GCA_007258455.2 Sequoia sempervirens
AAGCCAAAATTAGGGGGTCCTCATTTGCAATGGGGCAACGTGTGAAAAACGTCACAACACTAGCCCCAACCCGAATAAATGTTCATGAACATTTCAAAGACAAAATCCATTCCATACTCAGAACCTTTGGATAATCTTTCCAACCCATCAACTGACTAGGGGATATACTTAAAAGGGAAGAAAAATCCTAAATTGGATCAAGGCACCTCATCTTTTGATTACAAGTGTGTGCATATGCGTTTGTTCCAGCTCAAAAGACCATTGAAGTTCCCAGAATCCGCCCCAGCAAGTTATATAAGTATCTTGCTTCAAAAGCATCCTGGACATTGCCTCGCTGCCAATCAGGCGTCCATAGCCCCGACGAGGTTGTCGCTACAATTCTCACGAATATTGCTCCACTGCCGGCCGGGCGTCCATAGCCCCGGTGGAGTTACTCATATGTTCCCAAAACCAATATTTCATAATATTTTCTTTCATTTTCATTTTCTCATTTTTTTCTTTCTTTTCTTTTCAGATTTTTCTTTTAAGCATATTTTCTTTTCCATCATTTGATTTCTCCGTCAATTCCTTGATTGGCTAGCAGGCAATGAAGCCTCCAATGGGTTTGAGAATTGCAGTGGCGCTGAAGCAAGATGTAAGATTTTCACTCGCCACGACTTCTCCTAAGAAACCTCAATGACTTAGAGCAATTAACCATGTGTGTAAAATATAGCAATCATGAGACTTGGTGTCAAGACACAATGGATGATTCCCTTCCGAGTCAAGTACAGAACCTAACCAAATGATAAGACTTGAAAGAACAACCTCGGATTCTAAAGCACTTCCTGAATAATTATCTAAGAAATGGACCAATATTGTTTTGAACACAACACCCCCTTCACAAATGGGATCCCCTTTTATTGAAAGCAACAACTAAACTATGAAAGCAAGACAACTAATCTAAACAAAAACAAAAACTTTAAGCGAACAACAATCAAAAGACCTAAATACATACAACCCCTAGCATGATTTCTTAGGATGTTCAGCAGTGACAGAACAACGGTGATAGTGCGGAGCCTAGCAAATTTTTCCTTAAACTCAGAAAAGTAATCTTTCACAATACGAATCTCAAACTCAAGCAAAACTTCAGGAAAGATTAGCAGTTGAGGCAACTCATCCGGACCATGATCAATCCATAAACAAGTTTTCTTTCCAAAATCTCCATAATCAAAATGATATTCTTTGTAATCAACAGTGGGGAAAGATACAACCTGGTGGTCTTCATTTGATGGCATGAATTCTTGCCTGTCATCCATTGCTTCATCAGGAGGCCGAAGTTGATGGTGAACCATACCACTTGCATTCAAAATGTGTAGATGATCCAAACTGGGAGGAGTGGGGTGGGAAATCAACTCGAAAGAGCACTTGGAAACTTGGATTACTTCATGCGCTGGCTCCTTTTGAATTTCTAACAATGGCTTAAGCCCCAACCCGAATTGCTTTTCATTTTCCATATCTTTATCAAGCAGTATTTCATTTGTTTCAATTTCATCAAGTAACTCCTCCATGATTGTGAATAATGGACCAAGTGTTGATGCAAAACGCATTTCATATTTTGCCTCCATCTTGGTAGCCCATTGATCGTCAAACACATCATCTTGCCTTAAGCTTCTTACCATCTCTTCTATCTTGTTCATGCATGATTGGACCTTTTCATCAAGGGGCGTCCCTTCATGAAGTGTACTGGAATTGCTTCCTTCTTCATGTCCTCCTCCTTGAGTGAATGAACCTTGAAAATTTCTCATACCATCCGTACTTTGAGCTAAGTCCTTCGTTCTTGGTTCTTGATGATCTTCAATAACTCGTAACCTAGTACCTTCATTCACTTCTATACGCTGACAGTTGCCTTGGGTATTTTCTCTTCCTTGGATATATTCCATTGCTTCTTTGATCTTTGTTCCAATATCCTCTTGTTCTAACATGATGTAGGAACAATCTTCATCTGCCTGCTCCCTAAGCTCGATCACATCTTCTTGTTGTGACTCTTTCTCCTTGTTGTTGGATGATGTCGAAGTACATTCTTCATTTGGTGCTAAAAATGTTTGTGTGGCATATTCAATCCATCTTTTGTCTTTGAATAATCCATATGGTAGCACTGGTAATCCGAGGCGACTTCTGGCGAAGTTGATGGCTAGTTCACATGTTGTGCAAGTGAACTCTGGATGAGGCGCATTGTGAATTCGACACCAACGAGGGAGCAAAACACCTCTCAAGGGATCATTGCCAAGTTCCATCTGACCTTGGATCCTAAGTATGAATCTTGCGAAAGCTTCATTCACCACTTCTGGACGGCTATAATCATCAGGTTCTACATCCAATACCCCTGGCTTCGGAACATCCCAGAAGAAAATCTTTTCTTGGAGAACAAGCTCTATCCTTGAGAGGAATGTTAGGCAACTGATTTCTTCGTGCTGGGAGGTCTCATGAATTCGACATCTTCCTGGCAAAGCAAACTTAGACAAATTCTCGGGCCACAGTTGTGCATTCAATCTTTCATGAATCTGAGCAATATCGACAAGACCGTCTTGAGAGCAACAAAAGTGCCCATCCTTCGAGAAATCTCTTTTTTGATTTTCCATTTTTTGATTTTTTTGAATTTTTTTCAACTTTTCACTTTTTTTGGATTTTTTGACATAAGAGAGATCTAACATATCTCTGATTTGAAACTTCAAAGTTCATACTGGTTCCTTCCAGCCTCTGGAACAATTCAAAGCTCGCCCTCCTTCTAGCGCCAATTCTGTTGACGTGCTAGGAGGAGAGGCAAGCATAAAATGAATGATAACCGAACCAACGTGTTATTTCCTCGTTCAGCCCTCCTTCTAGCGCCAATTCTGTTGATGTGTTTTTCGTGACCGCACCAACGCAGAATAAAGTTGCCAACGGCTTCCCTATTCTCTCTTGATCAAAGTATTCTGCACGCTAAGATTGCAAGAAAGTTCGTGCGTTCAACTCCAAGGTTCCTTTAATGCGAATAGGCTCAGTTTGGCTCGATGTGATTTGCTGGTATTTCAAGGGGACTTACAGAATTGTTCGGCGGTTGACAGCAGACAGCTGACTAAGGGGTTTCATGTAATTCGAATGATTTGGCAGGTGAGCACGGGATTCCTAATACTAATCGGAAATGTGCGGAAAGTAAAAGGGGGTTTAGGGCCTAAGAAACTAACATTCTATTCTAAATGCAGGATATGTGGAGCTTCATTTCAATAGACTTCAACCGGATTTCACCTAGCCTCCGTCGGACAGCCTCAGCAAAATCGGTGCAATCTTCAAGGGAAATAGCGAAAGATGTTCAAGTTATGACTTAACGTGCATACACCATCACAATGACGCATATAAGCATACAAATCACAACCGAAGTTAAACACAAAATAATGTCCAGTTGACCACACAAGGCGAACTTATCATCAACAAGCCGCTAGTGGTATGGAGTAAAGCGAAGCTATCTCAATGAAACACCACACATCAAAGTAAGCTACTTGCATGAATTTAAACTACTTGGATACGAAAGGAAGAAGAAACCTTGCTAGCATTTCATGACAAGACTAATTCCATCATCAATGAAAAGATCTATTATCATAAAATGTGTTACACAACAATCTCCTCAAAAGTTTTCAAAGGGAAAACTTTCTCTCTTCTCCAAATTATGCAAAAATGCTCTACAATGCTACACTATCTAATTCTAATGCTAATACTCTCTCAATGTCTACTGTCTACTATCTAATGTGTTACAAATGAGGGGGACTCCCCCTTTATATAGCTAGCCAAGTCCCAAAAGACGGCTAGGGTTACAATCAATACAGTGGCCAGAATCGTGCCACCTCAGCCCTAAATAATATTGCCCTAAAAACTGCCACAAAGGAGAGTGGGGTAATAAATGCACTATAATGTCCACCATCATCCTTCTAGAAGATTCCATTTGTAGACGCGTTCACACCGTTCTCGATCTTCTTTCTTGGCGTCGCTCTTTGATTTCTTCCACCTGAGGGTCTTCATTCTTCTTTTCATCTTGAGCCTTGAAAATGTTTCTTCAACACTTAGCCATTTTCTTGCAGATTTTCCTCCTTCGAGATTGTAACTCATCTTCATTGTGCTTCCACTTCAAGTCATCGTGCTAAGTCATCATCGTTTGGCCTCGACGTTCCTCCTGCAAAACAAGCAAGGAGAAGGGGATCAGATCATTTCATAATATAAATTCAACTTACTCACCTGATTCTAGCACTTTGATCTTCAAGGGCTCATCGTTTTCACTAGCCAACTTTTGCCTTCTTCATGATTCCTCATGCCTTAGCCAAATTTTGATCCATCTTCTTCAAAGGCGTATCATCCCTTTGACAGTATCAACTTCAACTGCATCTTCAAGAAATTCATTTCACCTGCTGGAGCTCTGACAACCTTGGTTTTATTCACCTCTGGCTCAAGGAAACTATCTTCACGAAGGATTTTCACCTTGAAAACACATTTTCTTCACATTTGCCTTAGAAAAATTTCACATCTCCCTTAGGAAATTCATCAACCTGGCGCCCATCAAAAATATCCATCCTGAAGGCCGCAGCGAAGCATGGAAGGCTTTAAAATCAACTCCTCATCAACAATCTTCGATACCCAGAAGAAAATTTTCTCCAGAACGCGTCGAATTCATGGGTGCACGACGAACGGGTTCATTTAATTTTCTTGAATTTTGAACCTTAGAAAATTATTTCCCATTGAAATTTAAATCCTTTCTTCACATCTGTGAAGATTTCTTGTTGCTCTGACTTGAGAAATTTTTACCCATCCAGTGGAGCTGGCATTCACTGACTTTACCTCAGGCGACTCATCTGTGCTTCAAGAAAAATTCCATCACCTCTCCAGACTTAAGCATTTTTCTAAGGGAGAAAAATATTTTGTGCCCTAGAAATTTTTGAATCACTTCGAAAATTTTGCCTTAGAAAATTTTATATCCAGCTCGACCAATTTTGCCTGTGAAAATATCAACTTCGCTTAGAAATTTTTTTATAGAGGTGCCTGGCACATTTTATCCTCCAACATCTTCGCATTTGAAAAATATTCATTTGAAAACCCAACGCCTTAGAAATATTTCATCACGTATCTTATACTTTATTTCACACTTAAGGCGCATAGCACACTGAGAAAAGAGAATCACGCCTTGGGAAATATTTTCAACATATTGCATTTTCAATGCCTAGGAAGTTCGTTTTAACTTCACACTTCACTCCACACTCTAGGCGCATAATACACTTAGCATTTTATTCTCACACTTCACATGCCTTAGGAAATTTCTAACACCTTATAACTCCCATCACTCTTGGCGCCTAGCACTTGATGGAGGAAAATCAAAAACCACGCCTAGAATTCATCACCTTTCACCACGCCTAGGAAAAATCTTCTAAGACTTACCACCTTGGGCGCATTTTGCACATGATGGAGGATAACGCCCAGCATTTACCTTGAGTTTACCACGCCTTGAGGCATCCTTCACTTTATTTACCTTCTTTCACTCCATTCACTTACCTTTTACCACATAAACTTGGGCGCATTTGGAGGGGTGAGGAAGATGGGCGCATTTTGCATGTGCTGGAGGATGAGACTTCTTCCAACGCCTTTGACTCTTTGACCAGCTTCTACACTTGGGCGGATTTGCATTATGAAGTGGATTTTAAAACTTGCCTTTTAACTCATTTGGAATATTCCCTCCTTGCATGCATACGTTTTGTCTCTTTGCATGCCATTGGTTTTGTCTTCACATGCTTGCACTTGGGCGCATTTGAGCATGCAAGGAGGATGGAAATCTTTGACCCTCTTTGACTTCTTCTAAACTTGGCGCATTTCCACCTAGGAGGAAGATGGGCGCATTTAGAGGGGTGAGGAGGATATCCGACACTTAGAAATTTTTTAGCTATTTTCATCTTCAAGTTGGGCGCATTTTGCCCCTGCTGCAGGATGGAAATCTTTGACTTTCTTTGACTTTCTGGTGCCTTGGGCGCATTTTGCCCCTGCTGCAGGATGGAAATCTTTGACTTTCTTTGACTTTCTGGTGCCTTGGGCGCATTTTGCCCTGGGTGGTGGATAAACTCACACTTAGAAATTTTTCATGCCTCTAGCTGAGATGGGCGGATTCCTCCATGCCTGCCAGACGAAGTTTCAGATTTAGACAAATTTTTCATCATCCTCGCCAGCCTACGTGCCCTGCTATTTATAGTAAATTCTCTGAATTTGTACCTCTGAAGCTTGGAATGGCCTGAAATTTTGAACGTAGCATCCTCATGCCTTTATCAACTTGTCGACACTGCCACTTTTAGTCACCTTGCTATTTATAGCCTGTTTCTGAGGGTGGCTTACTAAAAATAGTAAGCTCTTGATTCTGATAGCTCCCAAGCTCTGATCGACGTGAAATTTGAATGAGGCGATCCTCACCACGCGTGACTTTGTCGGGTCAATAATCGACGCATACTGGATTTTACTATTTTTAGCACGCTTCAATTTGACTTACTATAAATAGTAGCGCTCCGCTTATCTTGAAATTTCACCAGCAGATAGCTTGAAGGATGTCGACGCGATGGTTTACACTCTGCTTTTCAAGATTTTGACTTTGATGCCTATTTTTAGGTCTTCGTTGAAACCCTAATTTGCATTGTACGCGATCAAAAGATCTCCTCGCTTGGTTTCATTTCTCGCACGCGACGCCTCGCGGATTTTGAATCATTGAAGCCGCCGGCATACCGCTAAAAATAGTAGTTCCTATCGAGTGAGAATCCTCTTTGATGTCACACCATCGCTAAGCTCGAAAACCTTATCAGAATCAATCGACATGCAAAGAAAAGCCCGACATGCAAACCTAAAAATACCCCGTATAATGAACTCGAAAAGTAGTCATCTCGCTTTTGCATGTTATATCATTAAGGTCCAAAACCCGTAGAAGGAATATCCGCATACGCAAAGAAAATCTCTCGGTGATCCGGACCTTTGAAATTTGTGCCTAAGCCGGATCGCTAAAAATAGTAAGTTATCCGCTTTTGCTCAAATTTTGCACATGAGTAGCCTGATATGTTCCGAATGCAGTGTGATGATCGGAATTTCAAAAATGCTGAAGGATTGCCCTGAATTTCACACTTACTAAAAATAGTAAGTACCTCAGAATTCGATGAAAATTTGCTGAGAGCCTGCTGGAAACATACTGACAAGAACGTTAAGTCCAATTTTCAATTTATTCACCCTATTCGACCTCAAATTGGCTGGAAAGACTCAAACCCTAATTTTCAGACTTGGTCAGAATTTCACGTTATGGTTCAACGGCGGGCCCGTCCCAGAAAGATAGACAGAACGAGAGAGAGGCAACAGCAAAAACAAACCAACATCAAACCAAAAGCAAAGCCAAAATAGGGGGTCCCCATTTGCAATGGGGCGATGTGTGAAAAACGTCACAACACATAGGTCTTAGGGAAAGATAGTTGTCCAATTTCTGGACCCAAGACCTCGCTGATGTCTTATCAGAACCATCATAGTATGGCAAGGTGATTTTGCTGACTGCGTACTGCAAATCCCTGTTCACCTGTGGCTGTGGCTGCTGATGCTGGGGAGCTCTACGGTCAAATCTGCCTCCTCTAGGTTTATGAACATCCATAAACTCATGAAAAGATAGTGCCTGCCTGATCTCAGGTGCCAATGATAGGTACTCACCGTGAAACCTAGTCACATCTGCTACTGACATGCCATTATGTGGCTGAAACTCCTGATGATGCCCCTGTTGCTCTGCCCTCGGAGTCGGAGGTGGGGTCTCTCTGGGTAAGAATGTAGGCTGTCCAGGCCTACGCTCCTGATAGCTCGGTGACGGCTGTCGTGGTGCTGATGCCAAAGGCTGATCCACTCCTGCAGTCCTGCTCGACTGTCCGATCTGAATATAATGTGGCTGTGATGGAGTACACTGCCTAATAGTGCCCATCAACTGGGACATCATGTCCATCATGTTATCATGCTTGCGTCTGAACTCCTCATCAGTAATGTCGCCCTCTGCATGCGCTTTCCCTGAATCCCTATGTGTCTCTGCAAGGATCTCACGGTCTGCCATTAGGGTTGCAACACTGTTCTCGCTGCTGTTGGAGCTAGATCTGTGAATACCCAGTACTCCTGACACTGTCTCACTTTCAGGAATAGGTGGACCTGTCCAATCCTCAACTCTACCTATTGCTGTACCCTTGGTATAATGAATAATGTCTCTACTCATGAAAAAGCAATCAAAAAGCACTCTGTATTTTGAAAAAGCAACTGAAAAAGCACAGGATGGCAGGAAAACTGTGCTCTGATACCACTGTAAGAGACCGGGTGTCTCTCAGCCCCAAACCCTAACTGTGAATACTGTTTTTGAGAGTTTTGTATTTTTTTGTGTTTTTGAAGGGTTTTTGCAATAAACATGAAAGCTGTGATTTTACACTAAAAATGCTCAAAAATTCATAATAAATCTAAAGACACAAGATATGCTTTGAAACTGCTCAGAAGATGTAGGCGCATGACTTTATTAAGTTTCCAGAGCACATACAATATGTAAAATGAACATGTGAAGGAAATACAATTTTTATTCTATGGAACTTGATTTTCTTGCAGCCTCAGAAGATTGATAAGAAATGTACGGCCCAAGACAGGGAGTAAACTCCAGTCTCCAGATACCACGCCTCAAGCTTCAGAATACCAAGGCGTCCCTATTGCAACAGGCAGAAGACCCCAGAGATGAAGGCATATTCCCTATGAAGATGTACGGCCTTGCTGGTACAAATCTGTATGGCCCAACAGCGGCACTTAATATGGTACGGCTTCAATGAATACACTGCCAGATCTCTGTTCCACAATCTCAAATGGTGCGCCACTAATAACTGATGAAAATCTCTGATAAAACCTTCCTGAAATCGATCAATAATCTCAACTGCAACTTCTGTGTGAAGTCACCAAGTAGACAATCTTCAACTGGTATTGCACAGTCTCAGTATGCCAGATTCTGAAGAGGTATCGTTCTCCAAAATCGTCGTCTGCTGAAACCCTAGGTTTTGCAAACTTCAATGCTCAGAGCAAAAAGAAGACAAATTGAATAATCAAGACATAAGAGTTCGATTTGTCTTTGGCAGTCAATATATAAGCTTCTTGAGAAATTCGACCAAACCCTCTTTTTAATAATCATTTAAATAAATGATTTAATTTGCTTGTTTGGACTTAGGAGAAATATTTAAATAATAGGCGCCTTCTTCATTAATGAATAAATACTCATTCATTAAATTAATTATGCCACTTAATTATAAAGTATTAAAATACTTTATAATACGCCTTAATTATAATATTTAAATAAATTAATAAAGTGACTTTAATATAAAGTCAAAATATTAATTATTCAATAAATCATTAAATACTCCGTTATTTCTTCATCTGACCATCAAACTGATAAACTGGGTCGACTCTGAGCTAAACAGCTGAACTAGGTGCCCCTGCCCAAAATAGCAGCTTCCGCCTGTCTGACTTTCTAAAAATAGAAAGTCTCTGAAAAACCACTTAGAAGGATTCTGCGAAGGCTCGACCAGAAACAACTGCAAGAAAGAAGCTCCTGAACACCGGGTAACTGCCTCAATTGATCCTCTACACATATTTGTCAGCCTACGAGGACCAGAATGATAGGCTAACCACATATCCAGCTGCGCTGACTAGGATGGGGACATCACAAAAAGTATAAAAAGAGGCTTTGGCTATGCATTTGGACATCTCGAGTTGTAAACACTTTTCTATTACACTGCTGAAGCTGAATGCTTAGCTCATTGTTTTCCAGTCTTCATTTGTGAAAGACCAAACCTAGCTGGTTAAGTGCCAATTTCGGTTGTGCAACACCAACCCTAGTTGGAATTGGGAGGAGTTACTTCAGACTTAAATAGGGCCAAATTTTGGAGTAAAGGAAAAATTGATTTCACATATAGACTTGCAGATTTGTATGAAGTATTTTCAGTCCAAGACAAGGACGATTTTGTGGAAGGAAGGCATTTAGGTTGAAAGTTAATTGAAGTTGATAATAGTGTGAAAATAAAATCAGAACTTGATGTTTGCTGGGCGCACCTTGAAGGAGGACGAATTCACTCATTACAACTCATATCTTCATCAAATTGCATAGAGGCTTGCATCATTTATTCTAGGTAGCTTGGAGATCATTCATGGTACTAGTAGGAGGCCGATATTGATTGTATTATTTCACATTTGATACTTTTGACCAGAACAAGGGGGGCTGTGAAGGTGTGATTTTGCTTCAAAAGGCCATAATAAAATCTGAGGTAATTCATGGAGCATCGTAGGAGGTCTAAGAAGAGAGGTGCAACACTTTTGGAGGTATTGGTGACACCAACAAGGAGGTTCGAATAAATATTTGGAGGCTGCCATTAAGTTCTAGGTTCCTGTTGATGTGATTTTTGTGACCGCACCAATCAGTAGAACAAAGTTGTCCGAAGGCTACTCAGTTCTCTCTTGATCAAAGTATTCCGTGCGCTAAGATTGCAAGAAAGTTCGCACGTTCAACTCCAAGGTTCCGAAATACTTAGAATACCCTCAGTTGGTTTGATGTGAATTGCTGTTTTCATGAGGGGACTTACACAATTGTTCAGGATTCTTGCAGTTAACAGTAAATGGATGATTGGAAGGGATGTATGTAATGTGGATGATTTAGCAATATAGTACGTTTTCCTAAAACTAACCAAAGATGAACGGAAAATAAATGAGTGTAAGGGTGAGAAAGTTCTAGATTCTATTCTAAATGCAAGATATGTGGAGCTCGATTTCAGCAGACTTCGACCGAATTTCACCTAGCCTCACGTCGGACAGCTTCAGCAAAATTGGTGCAATCTTCAAAGGGATAGCAAAAGATATTCAGATTACAATTTAGCATACATATACCATCAAGACGACGCATATAAGCATACAAATCACAATCGAAGTTAAACTCAATATAATTTCCAGTTGATCACGCAAGGCGATCTTGTCATCAACAAGTTGCTAGTGGTATGGAATGAAATGAAGCTACTTCAATAAAACGCCACACATCCAAAGTAAACTACTTGCATGAAATGAAAATTATGCTACTTTATGCTACTTGGGTCCGAAAGGATGAAGAGACCTTGCTAGCTATCCATGACAAAGACGAATTCCACCATCAATGAAAAGATCTATTATCATGAAAGTTTTACACAACAATCTCCACAAAAGTTTTCAAAGGGAAAACTTTCTTTCTTCTCCACACTATGCTATGCTAAGCTACAAAATTATACTATCACTCTCTGCTCTAGTCTCTAGTCTGATGTCCAATCTAATTCTAATTTCTAATGAGATACAAATGAGGGGGACTCCCCCTTTTATAGATGGCCAAATCCAATGGACGGATCAGATTACAATCGTGTCATAACCCCCCTTTTTTGGTGTAATTTGCTTAATTAATACATTATATAATTCTTGATTATTTATTTATATAAATATTATTGTGAAATTATTTATAGATAGCCGGTATGTTAAATTGTAAATAAATTGTTTATTAAGATTAAATGAAATGTTTATTAATTAATAAAGTGTAAATGAAAAGATTTGTAATTTAAAGAGTAGATGAGATATTTGTCAATAATAAATCAATAATTGAATTCACTAATCTTTATTCGAATAAATAGAAATCATAAAATAATAAATACACTTTACATATTCGCAATGTTTAAAAAGAGAAAGAAGAACTTAAATCGTAAATTTTTGGTTTGCCGTTAATTTCCTCAAGCGGCACGCACAGGGGATTCTTCCAAAAGGCACGCACTGGGCACGTGGCCACCAGACGTTGCTGGAGACGCGACCTCTCAGACAGAAGCGACGCTTGAAGATGACTCTCCACTCGTCTTATAAACCGTGGTGTATGCAGCTTGCAGGGCGCGGAGTTTGTGGACGAAATAGGAGGTTGGGCGCATAGCCAGTTCCGGGATTACGAGCATAACCTAGCAGGAACGCGAAACACCAGTTATGAACGCGGCAACACAGGTGTGTATGGTTATTCCGAACTTGAGAACTAAATATGCACGACCTTTGTCATTTTGAGTAAATACGACCAAGCCTATCGTAATCTGAATACAGCGCTCATTTACACAGTTTGTTAATGGGAACTGAATATAATTAATATAACTGGGAAGTGCATATAATTTAGTGATAAGAGATCCATATCACATGTTTGCATAAATAATTTGACTGTAGTTGTTTCATGTAATCTTAAGTGAAATCAGAATAGATTTAGCAATATAAGATGCTCTATCAAATTATGGACTTTCTCTTTTAGTCATAAGGGTAGGGAATTGAATATGCATTGAGGAATGCAGAGACTAGGATACCTTCAAGGTAGGCCACCCTCTGTAGGCAGGCTGCGGTCTGTCACTGGGGGCCGAGAGGGTCGTTACAGCAGGCGTTGTAGACCGCTCTCGGGCTGAGAAGGTTATCACTAAGGGCATTCTCATGTATATTCACTCCTCTTCACCTATGAATGTTGGAGCAAAGGAGTAGTAATTTGAAGTGTTCTATAAATATGTTAATTCTACTCAAAACAAGTAAGAACTGATATATATAAATTACTTATCTTCCAAAAGAAAAAGGATAAAGAAATAATTTAATGTTGCTTCATTGCAATTAAATTAATGTTACTTCGATTATTATTCTTATTTTTATAAAATATTGGTATTCATAGGTCATTTCTTAAATCTCTAAAAGGGGAACATTACAAATCGGCTGAATGGCCCAGATCGTGCCACCTCAGCCCTAACCCTAAAAACTGCCAGAATGGGGAGTGGTGTAATAAATGAGCAAAGATTCCCACTCACTCCCAAAATAGTAAAGGCAATTAATGCCCACATTCAGTCTTCTAGAAGATCATCGTCCAGTAGTGCATTCCCATTCTCCTTCTCTCTGGCAGCAAACTCAATGAATTTGCTAAGTACAACCTCAACCTCCTGACTTGAAATGGGTGGAATGCAATCAAGCTGGAACTCTAACACGGTGATTGACGTCTCATGCCGTGCACAAGATTTTCTCCAAGCAACTAAGGAATCCTGCGTGCTCTGGATCAAGCTGGAGAAAGTAGAGGTGTTCTCAAAGTCATCCTGTACGAAGGTCTTCACCTCTGAGAAGTAAGGCACCAGCCTACCCCTCAAATTATCAGTAGTCACCTCATTTGGATTCAATCGCCTAGCAAATATGGCCTCGAAAGTATTCTGGACTCCATCAATGATATTGGCCATAGCCTTCCGTACTCTAGTTGAATCTGCCTGTGCTGCGTTGAAGAAACCACTTCCTGTGATTGCTGAAGAATACCATCTAGAAAAGTCGTACCTGTCATTCTCCTGAATGACCCCTCCATCAATCAACAACCGCAAAGGAACATGTCTCAATGCCTCAAGATTAATAACCTTGTTCGATAAACGTAAGCATCTCCCCTGTGCTTGATCAACTGGCTTCCATCCGCGCTAAAATAATGGAAGCCCTCGCCGGAAAAGCAAGAGGTCCTCCATAAACTTTTTCGTCTCAACACGAACTCCCGTGACCCATTTGTCTGCCGCCTATGCCATCTTCCCTAACTCCAACAAGCCACCGATTGACTCTCTAGGTATCTCCGCTGGAAGCTCTATCACTGAAATCTCCTGTCCACGAGAACGAGACAACTGCGGCACATATCTTATCAAAGCCTTATGCTCTCGTTTCAACTTCTTGTACTTTCCTTCCTTTTAAATAACTCATTCTGAGGGCGAGGTAGGATTTATCACACTCCTCTACAATCTGTGCACTTGTGGGGCATCCTATCTCCAAAGTTGTGACCACGTAGTTTTCTGGTACTGCTTCATCTCTGTCACAATCAACCTGTGGCACTGCCATGTGAAGGGTGCGAGAGCCATCCTCTTCAGCGGATATCTTTGAAAACTTTCGTGCTCTCTTCTTTTGTGGAGGCGCGCCGATCCTGTTCAAAAACTCTTCCATTTCAACTGCTGGATCAATCTCCTC
>VDFB02130442.1:0-24500 GCA_007258455.2 Sequoia sempervirens
ATCCAGGCTTCTTCAAATAGACTTCTTTAATAGCTTTTCCAAAAATGGGAACATCTCTAATAGCCTGAAATAAAGGGATTTGAATCTATACATTTTTGAGCTAATCCAGAATATCAAAAGTGGGTTCTTCTATGGATTTAGATTCAGTGCTTTGCAACCTCTGAGGAAAAGGTGGTTTGTCTTGTCTTTGCAAAACAGGTTCTGTAGAAACTACATCGGGTAAAGGCATATGCTCAGTAGGAACAGCAGGTGCCATAGATTCTTCAAGGGGAGAATCTGGTATTTCAATAATCAGAGGTGGTTTGGGAGCAGGTAAAGTAGTTCCAGACCTCAGATGGATGTCATTAACGTTTAAGGCATAAGCTTGATATTGGTTGGCTTGAGCAAGATACACAGTTTTTTGTGGCTACTGTTGTTGCTTATTATTGGGATTGAGCAATAGCTGGGTAGGCATAGGCGTTTGCTTCGGAGGGCCAGGATTTGTGGCGATTCTTGGGAGAATTGCTTATGGGGGAGCTGTTGTTGTGAAATTTTATTGGGCTGGCGGGAATCGGGGAGGCCAGTTTTTTCCATTGAGGGACTCTCCGGTGAGGATTTTGTTGCCAATTTCACGAGGTGAGTCCATTGCCTGTGAAGTACTACCAACCTCATTGAGGAGATTGCCAGCGTAAATTGATAATTAGGACAACTTTGGTTGAAATTCCATGGTGGTGGTAGCCCATATGCATGTTGCCATTGGTTATTATAGCGAAATAAGGATTACTTAAAGTTAAAGGGTCTTGAGGCTTACCTTGTCTTTTGGGCTCATGGTCTCCTTTGTGACAAAGAACACTTGATCATCATCACCTTCTCTTTGGTTTGAGAAGTTATTGAAGCGGGATTGCCTAGCTTCAAATTAACCACCTTACATCGCAATCAGCTTCTTAAATGCGGTATGGACATAGCGGGCAAAACACACCGACTTACATGTTTCTTCGAGAGCTTTGCATGGTGTCTGGATAGCGTAGCCATATTATTAATGATGTCTGCTTGTCGGATAAAAATTTGTGATCTCCATCAGGAAACTCCACGGAAAGACTTCCCCAACTGTGCATGATGACCTCGACCTTTCCCTAACTTTATGAGAGTAGTTAAGACATATTTTCTTTATATCATCCCAAGGAAGTTGAGTTATATCACCTCCTCCCATTAGGTCTAGGGCGTCAATACAGGCATCATTGATTCCCCTTAGAAAGAGTAGTTTCTGAGAGTCCTCGTTAAGAGTATGGTTTGAGTTTCTTTTTAATGAAAACAAAAACTTGGAAATATAATCTTCCAGACTTTCATCCTCCTTCTGCTGAATTCAGAATATGTCATCACCTTTGCTGGCACTCTTACAGTATTCCTTATACTTTTCAAGGAATTTCGTCTGCATAGCTGCCCAACTATCGATGACGCCTCTTCCCAGACTCATGAACCATCTGAGAGCGCCTTCCTTCAATGTGGAAGGAAATAACTTCAGTTTATGAGCGTTCGTGTTGTAGTCATAACTACGACAGAGGACATCAAATTCAAATGAAAAGTTTATGGATCACTTAAGTAACAAAATAAAACTTTGGAAGCAAGGAGAGGGAATGTTTTAAAGGTGTCATTATCTTGTTGGGGAACAATGGAGAAAATCAAATCACGAGGAGGTGGATTGTCAGGTGGATTATTTGCCGTAATGCAGTTCTTTAAAGAATAGCAGGCCGGAGATAGTTTTCCTCAAGTTCGTTATCAATTTGGGTCAAATGGTAGTTCAATAAACAAATTTTCAGGGAGAAACCTTCCCAGTGCGTCTCTTCTTCTTCTATGCATGCAATACGGTGAGTAGTGGCTTGAAAGATTTTGAAAATTTTGACTAACAAACTAAACTAATGCTGAAAATGACTTCTAACAGACTCCTAGCTAGACGCCATCCCCGGCAGCGGTGCCAAAAATGGCTTGCGCCCACAAAAGGATATGCAAATCATAGTAAAACCTTTCCTGGGAATTGGACATTCCAACGGGTGACTTATATCTTCCTATGGACGTTCATTTTACTTGTCAAACCAGGGGACGTAGACTTTAAATGGTGCGGCAAAATATATGCACTAGGAACTAGTTTCGGTCAAATCTTAGCAGAAATAATACTGGAAAGAAATTCTATCTAAGCCATAGAACGGTAATGCAAAATTCTTTAACTCAACTATGATAGAAACCATAACAACTATGACTGAAACACAAACTATGAACCGGCCTTATGCTGCAGGAACAGTCACAGGGATGGACTCTCTATGCTGCAGGAGCACTATAAGACTGAGTTTGTATGAAAACTTCAAAGATGAAAGCTAACTGAAGATCAACAGAAAAGAACAACTAACTAGCTAGCTACAGATACTTACTAAGTGGGCCCCCTTAGCAAGCATCTAATGATTACGCAGATGCTAAACTCAGAACTTCATCGAATTTTATTCATGAAAACAGAATGGTATACATTGCTTTATTGATGTGGAAACTAACAATAAACTCTGTCTTTGATCATACAGATTCTATTTCTCATTATCATACTGACTCTTACATAATATCTGCTATTACTATGCTTCTAACTTTTTCTAACTATCCCCCCTTCTGTCCCTCTCGCGCAGGAGGAGAACTTTATTTTTAAACAGGAGAGCAACTAACTAACCCTATCAAAGAAAGACGTGGAAGTAAAGTATATCCCCGAATCAAGGAACAGACTTCATAATGAATTTATGCATTCAACCCAATTTGGAGAAAATCTAGCGCTCCACTCTTTCCAGATTGACTGTCATTAAAATTCTTTCCCATGGTTTCGGTCAATAGTCTTCACCGGAGTTCCTCGAAGTCGTGCAAGAAATGGACTTTACTGCAAGGCCGAGATCGACTACGCTTGACTCGATCATTCTTCAACAACCTGTGAAACAAAAGGTAACAGATGCGAAAGAAAAGGTGTATGGCACATACACAATATCTATTCCTTAATCACACATTTTAAATCTACTTCATCATTCAAAAACTGTATACGATATACCAATCATTTTAGGGAGTCAACGGGGCAATAAATGCAATCAAGTCAACACAATGAGCTGCAGGAATATGAAAGTATCTTGCTACAGGATATTCCCATAAAAGGTTTCAACAGTCATGAAATAACAAAAGTAAAGACATTAAAAGTTTATCATAACATTCAAATTATGAGCATTTTTTAAGCTCATACCATAAACATCATTCATCATTCCATATATCATTAAATATATCACTACATCGTATCGTCATCATAAAATCATAAGTGCATCACCATATCATACATAAGAAAAGTACTGAAAAGAAAAATATTGCATCATCCATTAGGTACATAATATAGATTTGTTAGTCTAAGCATTTGCATATCATAACATTTTCCATTATCCATACATCATCATAAAAAGTGCATAGAGAAAAGATACTGAAAAAGGAAATGCATCCATAAATCACTGCATCACATAACATCATTGCATTGCATAACATCATATAGAAATAAAATCCATCCATAATGCATAAATAGAATAGGACACATCATTGAATCATCACATCTCATATATATCATCAAAAAATATACTGTCATGGTACAAATCTGGATCAAGTGTGTATCGGGTACATAAAGAACAATGGCCCACGGGGCTATTAGAAGCGAGCCCATGGGGTGCAAAAAGAATCCTGTCTCTGATAAAAAAAAAAGCTAACCCTGTTGGCTTCCCTCACCCTCACCAGGTTGTCTCTCTTTGTGGTCCTCAGGGGCTGTGTAACCTATCTGCTATGAAAAATCTGGGACCTTGGACGCTCGGGGCACAACCTAATGATAGTGGACCCTGTAGTAGTCAACCTCTCTGACTGCCTCCCTGTGTGCCCGAAGCGACACTGAACTCTGAGAGGAAGAGGTGGAAATGATCTCAAGCTATTGACAATGACCCATCTCCTGAGCAACCCTAAGCTCTGTGACTGGCCTCTGCTAGACAACCTAATCTCTCTCCTATCTCAGCTAGTCCCTCTCTTCCGTCAAGGCAGCAACCTGTCCCTATAGCCCTGCCACCTATACTTGTAACTGCTGAATCTGGGCGTCCCCCTGACCAGGTGGCAGTGGAGGTCCCTGATCTCTCTGTGGTGGCTGCTAACCTGCCTATCCATCCTATCCGCCTTGATCCTGCCTTCCCAGATCTGGATCTTATCTTTGATGATCTGGTTATGGATCTGGATGCTGACCCTGTGGACCCCTGCCCTAATCTAGCTAATGAGGTGGCCCACCTCATCCCTGGTCCACATCTCTGCCTCTGTCCCCTTGGTCTCCTTGGCCTTGGCCTTGTCCTACTCCTTTTCCTTTGGCCCTGCACTGTGCTGATAGTGTCCCTGGCATTGTAAGTCTGAGAGGTTGCCGAAACCAATCTCTGTACGCTTGAGTAGTACCTACATCATCCTGACCCTAATCATATGGCCTAGCCACCAACTGCATGAAACTTTGTACCACCTTGGCTACAGGTATGTATTTGCCCCACGAGGTATGACTCATGGTACATGCAAATATCGCAACATACTGGTCATCGGGCCTGTCTTGGGGCTCCTCAAACTGTCTTTGCATGTGGCCAATAGGTATCTATCTATCATAGTGTACTCCCTACCCTGCATTAGTCTATCCTGCCGAGCGAAAAAGAGTTGTTGTACATCATCATACCATGTAGGCCATTCAAGATATGACCACCATGTGAAAGCTCACATGTCATCAAGGACTCTCCCCCAATGGGGAATCCTGTGTTGTCCTGTGTACGTAAAAGAAACACCTCCTTGGTATCACCAAACAACTGAATCATCTGGCTCCATGTCGACTGGAACAACTCTCGAATGAAGCACAACAATGTGCTCCCAAGCCTAGATGTGGAGAAGTGTGACCCCAACCCCAATCGCTCTGCCGTCAATGTATGCAAACTCATGTAAATCTCAGCATAATGAGGCCAACAGTACTGGCCCCCACACAAAGCATACTCGTTGTTGGACCATCTACTCCCAGGTGAGCCCCCATCCAGGACTAAAGTATTGGCCCTGCCGATCTGGTGCAACAAGACCTGATATGATAGTTGGTATAACCAAGCGAAAGGGTGACATGACAAGCCTGGGATGTTGTAGCTTGATTTGGCCCTCGCAAAAGACAATCTCATCGAGGCCCATCACATTATAGCAGGCCTCCCTCTCGGCATCCACATCGTATATCACACACTCTCTGTGGATGGGAAATCTAAGTATCCGCCACACATCCTCTGCAGACTGCGGGTCTTGCCTCCTCGGCTTGGTGAAGGAGGCATGCCCCTGCCATCCCACCGCTCGCAGGCCGGCTATCATCCCTCATAAGTGTCCTCACTAGCGGTGCATAAGCAATGTACCAGAGTCTGATCCCCTCAGGTGCTCTTGCTGTCGTTTGGGCATACACTCCAAAATGGAAAAAAAAAACCCAAGACCTGTGCTCATGTGAATGATGGATCATCACCTCTTGCACCAAGAAAGCCACTACATTAAAATTCATCAAAAATCATGATCCTGATTTGTCTCGGCATACCCGAAGTAGCCTGCGCGTCGCTTGTTGTGGGTGCGACATAGTTTGAAAGTTCCAAACTGCGCCGCTGGATGCCCTAAACTCTCAAACTTCGCCGCAACGTCACAGTTTGAGGAGCGACTCAATTTAACACCAAACCCTAAATTTCCAAAGAGGCCCTCTGTGGCACACTTCACATATGCGATTCAGTTTGTAGTTTAAATCTAAACTCCAAACTGCACCGGGGCGTCGTTATTCATGACTGTGGTGCAGTTTGAGGCCGCACCACACCGAAAAAGAGTTTCAAGCAGTGCTATATTGGACTGCTACTAAAGGACCTAATTCAGAAGCTAATAAATGCACACGAAAATAAAAAAACAAGGTCAAGTCAAGTTGACTCACCGATGGTCCAGTGTCGGGCAGCCTTTGGTGTGTGCGTACTCGATCTGAAATGTGTCAGGGAAGCTGTCATTGCGCCATCTCGTGAAGGGGTCAGAGCTCAAAAGTGCAAAATTTCTAAAGGCTGAATGGCAAATGAATTGGAAATGGCCCCTCGAGGCCTATTTAAGCTTGAAAATTAGGGATTTTTACCCCGTTTAGCTGTCTTGCTAGGGTTTTGGTCCCTCAATCTCGTTTTAGCCCAACTGAGGGTCATTTTGCACATTTTTTTCGCATTTTGTCTCATTTTCTGGCATCTCAGAGGCTTTTTGGACCCATCGAGCACCTTGTCCTCTTTTTTCGCAAGATTACCAAAAAATCCAAATTTTCGTCCGATCTCTCGAGGGGGTAGTACATTAGCATAATTCGTCCATTGGGGTAGCAGTGGGGCAATTTTGAAAATTAGATTTTTTTTGAATTTTGATCGAGACAATTTATTCTTTGAATCAACACAACGAGTACTTTCCTTCAAAGAGGGGGAAAATGTAGACACAGAAAATATACTGACACACTTGATCCTGGTTACTAACATAGTTTTGTCCAAAATCATCTTCTTAGCTAATCATCACTCTTCGTCCCTTAATTAAATAAATCATTATTTATTTGATTAAGTCATTCTCTCTCATTAATTGAATAAATCAATGTTATTTAATTAATCTTCTGATCTCTTTATTTAATTAAATAATTCATTTTATTTGATTAAATCTCTACTTGGTCATCTTATTAAATTAAATAGATTAAACATTGTTTGATTTAATCTAACAATCATCCCTCTTTAATTAAATAAATCAAAATTCTTTATTTAATTAAATCTAAATCACATTCTTCTCAGCTTTGATTTAAATCAACCCAAAAATATAAATCAAATAGTCACATCATCTAATCCCTCATTAAATTAATTAAAACCTGATTAATTTAATCCCAATTATCCAATTTCTCTAGATTTTGCCACCTGCACATGAAAATACATTTAATGGATTTATTAAATCCCTATTTTCTTTCAACTTGGCATCTTTAGGTGAATATTCCTCCAATTTTGAAAATCCCTCCAAGTGGATTTGTCCTTCCAACAAGACATTCATTCCCTCTTACATGTCCTTGTGCATTGAGTTAAGTGGCATTTAATTCATTCTTTTTCCCTCTAACATGTCATTTTATGATTTTCAAATTCCACCTAATTTCATTTATTGTGCACATTCATCAAAATGTGCTCAAGTTTCCTCCATTCACATCTTGACAAGTGGCACTTGCCCATTGGATGTTGAATGATCCCACATTGCTTCATTTTGCTCATTCCTCCATCTTGCCTTTCTATAAATACAAGGCCTTCCTTTGCATTTTGATCATCCATAATTTGAGAAGTCTACTATACGCAATTTCATCCTCAAGCATATCCATTTTCATCCATTTTATCAAGTTTATAGCTAGGTCATTGCAGATTTCTTCATGGAGCTCAATTGAATCAATCATCAAATGGATCAATCTTCATCAAATCATCACAAGCTTGCATAGGAGTTGGGAAAGGGCCAATTTCCACATCAAATTGGCACCAACTCCCCCATGGGATTGAGAGTTTGCATCTTAAAATAGGATTTCATTGCTTTCTTGGTTCATTTTCTTTATTTTCTTTCCTATTTGAGCTTTGCAAATGAATTTCATGGGGAATCTTGATTCTCACTTGCATTTGATCTAATATTGTGTTTGTTTCTCATGTTTGTGTAGGTATAGGATTGGGGTTCTATACGCCCTCTTTTGGAGATATTAGGAACAATGTTCCTGTTAAAGACCTTGCATGAAACAAAAAAGAACCTAGGTCTTTTTGGCCCCGATGCAAGTTTCACACATTTCTAAGCATTTTTCATTTTTGGTCCCATACATCATGTGTGATGGGACTCATTTTCCACCTTGGGCGAATGAGTCTCGTGTGACCAAAATTAAAATTTAATTCAAATTTTTGGTGGGATTTTATTCTCCTAGATCTGATGATGGCTTGTAGTGAACTGTAATTTTGGGAATTCTTGCATAATTGAGTATAAATACAAGGTTCTTTTACTCATATTCAACACCTAGCATTCAAGAGAGTTCTCAAGAGAATTAAGCATTCAAGAGCATTCTTCAAGTGCCAATCATCATGTAAAGATTGCATTCTTCATGTTTGTTACTGTGCTAACAATTGTGATGTAGAGTTCATGATCCAAGAAAGCATTACATTCACGATCTATCTCCTTCAAGCTAGAGTCAAGAACCACATCCATTGCAACCATTTCAAGCATAGTTGCAACACCTTATTGCTAGGGTTTGGTGAGTTGCAACATTGTATTTTTTTCATTCATCATTCTCCTTTTATATTTTCTTTCATTTCAAGGTTTAATTACCAACAAGGGGTTTGACAATGGCAAACCCCTATTCACTAACCCCCATAACTTTTTGCCCTCGTCTTGTGTGTGATTTGTAGGGCTAGGTTGTAGATTTTCCAAGAAGAAAAGTTAGAGAAAAGTTGTCAAGTCCTCAAAATCCCTAAAGTTGTCATTGAGCCTTGGAGAAGCTTGGAGAAGGTCTACAGGTGGCATTTTGCAGTTTCAGAATCAAAAACTAGTCAAAAAGAGTAGAGCAGACCAAGAAGCATAGAATCCAGTTTAGAACTTCTAGAAAAACAGAAGTGGATTGATTCAACATTATTGGCGAATGAGTCTGACTGTATAGTCTTGACAAATTTTTTTATAGATCTGGATACCCTTTTTGCTAAAACTGGTTCCTGCACATTTTCCTGGAAATTGGACAGATTTTCCCAGTTTGGAAAATGAGTCCTAGTCAACATCAGTAGCAGATTTTTCAGTGATCCAAACCTCCATTCTTCCTTCTTTAGTCTTCCAAGTGAAAATTTTTAGTTTCATAGCTTTCTATTACATTTTGTTTACTTTTCTATGTCATTTAGAGTTAGTTTGCATTCAATTAGGGTTTTACATTATATTTTGCATTTCATTGTCTTTTCCAAGTTTACACTTGGTGGTGAACCCCTCATTAGACCTCATTCATCCCCTAGGACAACCCTTTGCAAGATTTCAATCTCCTTTGCATTGAAATCTCGAGGGTTTGTTCTTGAGTGAGAGTAAGGAAATTATCTCTCCTTTTAGGTCCAAAACCCTAAAAGCGAAAGATCCCAAAATTTTCTTCCTTTCATAGACCATAGCATAATTCAAGCTACCAATGTCATAACCCAATTTTTATTGCATTTAAACTATTGTATGATAAATTGAAATATTGAGAAAATTCAATACGTTGAATGAAAATTTTGAAAATTTTGAAAAGTTTGAAAGAATTTGAAAAGTCTTTTGACCATGTGATCTTTTGAACTATCTTATATTTTATCATGATTAAATGTTACTGATGAATTGTGTAAGTGCAAGTGTGTGCAATTGCAGGATAACAGGTTAAGATAATATATGATACATTATTAAACTCCTTTGCTACTTGAATATATTAATATCTTGGTGTTTAGATAAAAAGGGATAAATTCTGCAAGGTTTACCTATATAGCCCATGATATCTCAACATGACATCATAGTTACTTCATTTATCAATTTCGTTCTATCTAACTATCAATTAATGTATTTCACTTAGAGATTAGGGTTTCATTTGTTTCACACAAGGTGGGGCCTTACATATTCACTATATTCAAAAAAAAAGTTATTTATTAAAATTAAATCATTAGCCACAATGTCAAGTACATGGATTTTTTTGCACTTTTTAATTAAATATTATACTTATTATTAATTTTTTAATTTGTACTAAATGTTTTTAAGACCTATATATTCTTCTACAACACATTTATCATAGAATATTTATCAAAATTATTTTTTAATTTTCCATTGAAATAAGAAAGTTTATGTGGAGCATATTGCATATTTTTAGATTTTCTAACAATATTTTTATTTTTCTTTGCATCTTTAATGAAGGTCATTTTTTTCATAATGGACCTAAATTCCTTATAAAAAAAGTGAAGATATAATATTAAATAAGAAATAATAAATATTATAATTTTTGTAAAGATAATGCTAAGGGCTACATGTACTTATAAAATGTAAATTGTAAATGACTTCATTTGATCCCCCAAAAGATAGAGCAAAATTTGGTTTTTGTAATTATTTTGATATAGGTGTAGAGGAGACTCCATCAAGGGTTTGATTTTATCCTAGGGTGTCCTTCCAAGGTGGTATGATCAAACCCACTTCTATAAAACCTCTTTATATATAACCTCTATAGACTGAAAATCATTATTTTGTGTTAAAATGTGTGATTTCAAGAAAAAATTAGGATGTCCCATGTGTGGTACATAGTATTGCAAGATAAGTCCATTGTAAGTAGTTCAAAGAAGGATAGCTAGAGAAATATTCTAGGGGAAGTTTAGAAAAATAAATGCACACTTATATATATATATATATATATAATCCCTAAATGCACACTTAAATGCACAATTGTAATCCCTAATTTTTCTTTCTTGCAATTTTTAACATTAATTGTACTTATTTTAGTACCCACTTTTCTCATATATTTTAAGAAGTTTTTATAGTATTTTTTAATATTTTTATAATCAAAATACACAAAATATTATTTTCATTTATCTAATCATATTCTATGTCAATTTTAGTGCCTATGTGTGTTATTAGTCTAAGATAAAACTATAGTTGTGTAGAATCCATAAAATTGTGCTAACATCCCACAATAGTATAGTTGTATGGGATCTATTTAAAATTTAAATAGAGGTAAATTATAGGGATTACTATTTATAATAAATGATAAACCTAAAATTGAATGTTTCCAATAGGTATATGTGTGATTCCCTCTTCTAATATTACCATTTTTTGCATGCAAATTTAAAAGAGTATTGATGAACAATCTGAATGATTGATTTTGAGATAAAGATTTCATATTATTGTAATATTATTATAATTTTAATCATCATCTTACACTCTTTATTTCTCTACAATACTTTGTGACAAGTTCTTGAGGCTATACGAATTTCCATCAACGTCTTTATTATCACCAATCTTCTATCATTGTAAGATGTTTGAACTTTGATTGATCTTCACTTTCTCCTTAAAAGAAATCAATTTTAAGTTTTCAATAATGTTCTATTCTCCCTTAATTGAGATGAGGTTATTCTAGTTTTTAATCTAAAATATTCCTTTTTCCTTGTCTAGAGTGTTAATCTTAATTTGGTATTTCTCATATCTCAGTTTTGAGGTTTCAATGACTTTGTTAATCCCCATTTCTCTTATCTCATATTTACATATTATTATTGGTCCTATATATATTTAGGATTAAGGATATACATATAATTTATTAGTTTCCATCTCTTAAGTCAATTCTCAACCTCTTATCATTTCAACCATTTAATATTTATTTACATTTTTTAATTGTTTCCTTGACTACTTTATTAATACTTGTGTACTAATAATATTGTTTATAGAATATTTTTCTTCTATATAGTTAACCTAACCTGAATTTTCCTTGAAATTAATTTTGGTAGTCAATAGTTAACTTTTCTAAGACTCGAGAAAGTGATCTCTAATACCATCCCATTTATCATGTACAATATCACCTCATTTATTATTCCTTATAACCCTAACTAGTTGGGTAGCTTAGCTAAGAGCATTAACAATTAACAACATATAATATGTACCCATTCATAAAATATTTTAAATCACTTATATATAATATGTACCCATTCATAGAATATTTTAAATCACTTATATTTCCCTTAATTGTTAATGCTCTTAGCTAAGCTACCCAACTAGTTAGGGTTATAAGGAATAATTATATGTTATTTTTGCAAACACCCAACACACTTGAAAATAATCATGTCCATGTCATCATTATTATCCACCACTTTGGTTTCCTCTACGTTGGAGGTAACCCTTCATATATATGATTTTATTTTTATTTACTATTGGAATAAAAAATCTCCTCGTACATTTTGTAATGATTAAAAAAAATATTCTCAATCTTCATACACATGCAAAAAAGAAGAAGGTAGAAACATACAAATTTTGAATAGTCCCATTTAGGAGGAGAAACATAATAAAAAAAAGAACAAGGTTCTCATAGCTAAATAGGACTAATCCTATCAAGCCATCAAAAGAACCCAAGTCTATGTATATTTATGAAACTTCTCAAATTAGTATATCGACTCAAACAAAATAATTTTCATTTTAATAAAATGTTTTAGATGTAATATATATTTAACAATTAAAAATATAATATAATTTATTCACTCAAACATTATTTTATATTTAAATATGTTTCAAACTAGAGTGTTAGTAGGTGATGAAGAGAAAACAAAATAACTCTCAATTCAAATCCACAAATTCATATTACAAATGATGTAGTAAACGATTAACCCACAAATCGACAATAACTTGTGTTGATTTGAATCGATTACATTTGCACAATATTAAATTACTACTTCTCAACTTACATCAAATTGAAAATAAAATAAAATATCTTTATTACGCCGAAGGCGTGTCACTATATGAGCTTTTGAAGCTCTTTTTTATCGTCAACGGCTAGAAAGCAGGAAGACGCTTGGCAAGGTTGTCCATCTATCTCCAACCGTTGATGGGAGGCAGGTAGGTCACATTAATGTTGATGGCAGCTATGTGCCTTCTGCTATGCATTAACTCTCCTTTGCTGCCTTATGTCGGCACTGGCTATGGAGGCCACAATTTGCACCAGTGCATCGATGGACATCCCATGCCCTGCCATGCCTGACACCTGCCACTAATTGTTTTATTGTTAGTCCGTACCCACCAAACTGCAATCCGTCGCATCCAAGTCCGCTGATAGAAAATACGGCAGTAGGATATTAATGTCAGGGATGCGCTAAATTTATCCCAACTACCAGGGAGGTTTAATAATCTAAACTTAAGGGAACAACATTTATTCGCCAACCACTATGAATATTGCAGCTTAAACTTAAATTGCTGTCCCGCCTAAATTCAGGGTATGCCTAAATTTTTGCTCCATTCTGTGTTTGGGTTTTCATTTCTGTTTCCATACACGGGGATTTTCATATTTCTGCAGGAGCGACCAGTGTGTGCTGTGCTTTTATTTCTGCCATTAACAAACAACCAGGTTCCTTTAATTTGTTTTTTATATCTTTTAATTCCTTTCAATATTGTTTTCTCTATTTTATACATCACAGGTATCTGGTTTTCGCTATTTTCTTTCAAGTTTTAAAGATTAGTTTTATATAATGTAACAGGTATCTGGTTTTCGCTATTTTCTTTCAAGTTTTAAAGATTAGTTTTATATAATGTTTAAATATTGCATAACCATGTCTTTTTTACTTATGCTGTGCATTCAAAATTTTTTAAACTGTATTTATTTAATAATGTAGTGACTATTTAGTCTATGAATGATAATAAATAATTTCAGAAATTTATAAATATTAGTATTAATATAAATATTTTCAATACATTTATCTAAATTATGTGGAGAAATTTCAATTTGAAATTATTTATATTTATTTAAAAATTATTTTATTTATTATATATAAAAACATAAATTTTATGTGTTGTTAATTTTGAAAATATTATGTTTATTATTAAATATTAATATTTTAATATGTAAATTAATTATATTTAAAGTGAAAAATGTTTTTTTTTACTAACACATTCAGACTATTATAATCCACACCTTGCTACCATTATAAAAGGCCTCTTCACATTTATTATGACTATTTTAAAAAAAAAATTATGAAATAATTTTTTTAAAATGCCACTATTAACAATTTATATATTATGAATAAAATTTATTCTATTAATAGAATATTTTTCATTTACATTATAATATTAATAATATTTATTATTTTAAATATAAGTATAAATTAATTAATAATAAATTATTTTAAGACAATTAGATTACATTTTACTTATTACATATTTTTTTAGAACTTTTTAGTTTTTTATGTCAAATAATTTTTAGAGTATGGATTACTCCTTTTTAAAAAAAATCTGGTAAATATTATAATATCATTTTATGGGTCTATTTTGATTAGAGTGTTCTAAATGTAATAATGAAGTGATTTATTACCATTTAGAACATCTAATCAAAATAGACCCATAAAAAAAAAATGATATTATAATATACAATTTTCACCATTTGAACATTTTAGGATTTTTTTTTTAAAGAAAAGGAGGAAATTGAGTAAAAAGAGATACATCGACAAATTATACTCTAAAGATTATTTGACATTCTAAGTTTGAAAAAAAATGTGTAATAAGTAAAATTTAATCTAATTTTTTTATTCATAATATATAAATTGTTAATAGTGGCATTTTAAAAAAAATATTTCATAATTTTTTTTAAAAATTAGTCATAATAAATGTCAAGAGGCCTTTTATAATGGTAGCAAGGTGTGGATTATAATAGTCTGAATGTATTAGTAAAAAAAAATTATTTTTCACTTTAAATTTAATTAATTTACATATTAAAATATTTATATTTAATAATAAACATAATATTTTCAAAATTAACAACACATAAAATTTATGTTTTTATATATAATAAATAAAATAATTTTTAAATAAATATAAATAATTTCAAATTGAAATTTCTCCACATAATTTAGATAAATGTATTGAAAATATCTATATTAATATTTATAATTTTTTTGTTTTAAATTTCCGCTCCTCACATTAGTTTGGGTAATTATTTACTAAATGTGCATTCTTTTTATTTCTTTATCATATTGGCCTATCCATATTTTTCCTAAGAGATAATTGTATCATTTTAAAATCCCATTTTTAGCCCTAGGGAAGTGCCACCATATAGAGCTTATAATATAGTAGTTGAGGTTCAAATAATTTAAGGAAAGCTTACTTATTTTAAGATGATAAAATAGGACAGTAAAATATGTTTTGGTATATTGTACTTATAGGCATATAATTTTTCTGTGGAGTTATATGCATAGAATATTCATAACTACAAATTTAGATTTGTATATAAGGTTCAAATTAATGAATTTTTAATACAATCTAGATTATTTTTATATTTTGTGAATTCGATCTAATTAAGTTTAAGAATGATCTAATATATTTTTTTATTTTATTTCTTACATGATTGAGAATAAGTGATTTTGAGTTAGTTCAAAAGTTATGGTCAAAGTAGTAGATAGCTAACTTTTGAATTCTAAAATCAACTTGTATCTTTATTTCTTTTAATTTCTATGATATGACCTATTGTAACTTGAAATCAGATTAATTCAATTTTATTTCTTGTTATGTTCTTTCAACCTAATTTTTCATACAAAGGTGAATTGTATTTCCTTAAATTTAAATGAACCCAACACTCAAAACCTTCTAAAATTTTACCTTAAGGTTTTGACTTTTCTTATATCTATAATTTTTAGATTTGATATTTTTATTACTATGTCATTTATTCTAGATTTTATTAGAGTCTCGGGCTTTCATTATTTTATATATATCCCATCACCACCATCCCATCTTTTGATTGATTGAGTTTCATTATTATATCATTTACCATGGATCCTTACGAATTTTTATTTTGGGGTTTCCCTCATGCATACATCATGGATTATGAGCTATTTTCATTCTTTCTTGATTCTCGTCCTTTTATCCTTAATTATTTTTCCTTATTTTATGACATAAATGATCCTACATGTTTCATGCATAAGATTGTAGAGTATTTGAGAAATGTTCCATCCTTTTTAGACTTATGCATGCCTTCCCATCTATATTAGAGGATTTTACTTTATTTATCTCCATGACTCGTCATGATTCTTCATCTCATGAGATAAAAGATGGCGATACTTTAGTCCTAATCTCCCATAATACATATAGGTATATTCCTTCATATGGTGATGTTTCCTAGTAAGCATATATTATGTGCATCTCATCTCCCATAATATATCTAGGGATATTCCTTCATGTGGTGATATTTTCTAGTAAGCATATATTTTGTACATCTCAAAAAAAGTTTCCTTTTATCTCTATTGGTTTTCCTACATGTGTCTCTCTTTTTCTAATACACATGTTTTACCTTCATACAAGATTGGTATTCTTTCTTGTCATTCATGTTGCTCATGCTATATTGATGATATATTAAGTGACTATCATGGTGACAATTCATTATTTTTTAATGATAATTCTCATGACTCTTATAAAAATGTTACACATAGTTATAGTTCTTCACATTTTGGTGTCCTTTCCTTGGGAGTCTCATAGACATGTCCATGCATATCATGATGTTATATGCCTTTTTTATAACAACGGTTTCTCCTTCAAATCCTTTTATGCCTTTATATGATATATATTTTTGTAATTGTGGAGTACCTTCTCTTACATATCATATTGAGAAAACACATGGAGTATACATTCATTGAATAAGAGAACTATGTAAAGATATCTTAGATTATTTATTTAGCTTGTGTGCAACTATTTAGTGATTTATCTCTTAAATCCTCCCCTACTAGTACTAGTGATTTATCTACACATCAAGCTATTGGACATGTTGAGCATGATATTTCACATTATTTGTACTCCACCATGAGTATGTTCAAAAATCTAGATGGTATATTTATCATTATGAGAAAATATTTAAAAAGAGATTATAGTAATGGAATATTACATAATCCTTCAAAATATGGTATTTCGCCCTTTCCCTCACCAAGTAGATTTCTAGAACCATGTTTATAAGTATAATGGTAGATCTAATCCATTAATAGAATTATAATCCTTGTAAACTTCATGCTACTTATTTTCATAAGGACAAGTTATTTGCTAGATTGTTTCCAACAACCTTGAATGACCAAGCATTCACATGATTATTTATTGCCTCATTCTATTATTATATCGAACATTCTCATTATGACATTGAATCCATGACAAATGTTTCTAAAATTATGCAATGCAAGAAAGAAAAATACTAACTAGTTCATGATTATATGTTAAGATTTCAAGTTTTGATTACTATTATGAGTTTCACATTAAAATAAGATGAGGTTCAAGGCTTTTTTATTAATTATTTACAAATGAGAGCATGCTTTATTATAAAATCCTTATCTATCCCATTGGTGAGGCCAAAAAAACACTTAAAATTAGGATCCTCCGCATTGGACATGAACTCTCCCACAAGAACAAAATTCACTAGAATATGAAATAGCAAGTGCATAGAAAATATATTAAAATGAGCATTAGGAATGTAAAGTTGAGACACCTTTTCCTATCACTAATGGATCTTTTACTATCAATATCACCAGCTTCCTTTACCAATAGCCTCATTTCTTTTACTATCTTTTACTATTCTTGAACATATGTTCATATCCAACAATTTTATGTCCATTTGGAAAATATAATAAATCTCCCATGTGTTAACTTTTTTATTAATGTTGTCAATTCTTCATCCATAGCCTCTTTCCAAGAATCTACATCATTAATACCAATAGCTTCCTTTACAATCCTAGGCTTATGAGTGTTAGTGTATAAAGAAATTTCACAAATTTATCCAAGTAATAATGTGTTGTGTCAATGGAATTGAAGTCATCGTATAAAATAATTGTATGTTTGGTTTGGATCATTGATGTCATTGTTAAGGGTACAAGTAGGTCTATTATTAAGACACCATGTTAATGTAAAAATTATGTTGTGGGAACAAATCATGTAGTTTAAATCATCCCAAATCATAACATTGTCCCATATAATCTTATTTGTAAATTGAATTTGTGGTAAAAGTCATTTTTAGAGAAATGATCTTATTTGTAAATTCATTGGGGTTCAATTGAATTTTAGGATGATAATAATTCCCATGTTTGTTTATATTCTTGAATTTATGGTAGAAGATTTAATTTTTTAAATACATATTTGAACAAGATAGAGGTCCACTAACCATGTTAATATTATTCAGAATGGGTAGGCCAAATAAATGGGAATCACTTATTTCTCTACATGTGCAAGACATTCCCAACCAGGGAAATCATTTCTCAAGTGTTGACCTTGAATGGACACCTATTGGAGGTGACAATAGTCAAATAGACATATGTGTTGCAATCCCTCTTGAAAGACTCCCTCAGTTTGTCAAAGGATAAGGTTTATTGGATAGTACAGAGACGACATTTGTACGGAAATTGAATAGAAAGACCGACTTGATACAACCTAACGACCAGGCAATGAAGATGTACTCAAGGTTTGCTTATATTTAATATAATAATGAAGCATGTCAAAACTTATATTTTCTATTTGTTATATTAATTAATATATATATTTTGTACATGTGAAAACAGTTATTGGTGTGCTTTTGGCCCTGAGGACAAAAGAAATAACTCTGAAAACAACTCTGAAAACAATTCTGAGAACAACTTTGAAAATAACTCTGAAAACAAGAAAAGGAAATGAAGGTTTATCCAAAAAAGGGGTTGTCAAACCCACTTTCTTGTTAAGGTTATGTATGGTAGACCAGATGTTGCGGTTATTACATATAATGATTTCAGTCATTGTGATGCTAAAGGTGAATTTTGTCATGGAAAAGATGACCCTTCTGGTGATCCAAGGAGTAGTGTTGCACCAAGGTTGTCAAATGAATGCAAATCATATATTGAATCCTTATTGCTAATGGGGGTGGGAATTGACACAATATGTGAACAACACTATTTAGACCCTAGTTTGACACAGTTGATGAATAAGAGGGACACATATTTGTTAAGGAAAGATGTCATGAATGCATGGAATAGAGTGCGCTCACTTCGATCCCAAAAGAATGAAGATGATGCAAAAAGTGTAAGCATGTGGCATATAGAGGAGAAAGACAACTTTTTTTATTATAAAAGACCAAACAATGTGGAAAATATTCCATTTATGGTAGGCATCCAAACTCCATGGATGCAAGAAATGATGGTGAAACATTCACATAATGCAATTATTGCTATGGATTCCACATTCTCAACAAATAAATATGGTGTAAGTAAAACAATTTTAATTGTATTTATGGATTTTAATGAAATTATTAATTTCTTCTACTAAAAATATACTAATTTATGGTTTATTCATGTGTAGTATCAGTTATATACTTTGCTTGTATTCGATGAACAAGAGGCTGGTATACCTGTTGCATGGGCCATATCCTCAAGAAATAAAGTTGAGGATATAAATGAATGGTTGATAAAAGTTTATAAAAGAGGGAAACAATGTAAAGAAGATTGGAATGTCAATGCATTTATGACAGATGATGCTAGTGCTGAGATTGAAGCAATCAGGTTTTTATTGGCCTTAATCTTTTATTTAAACTGAAGTTAACTCGTTGTAATTGCTTAATATTTAGTCTATAAAAAGCTGAACATTACACTTATCCTCGTAACTTGTAGATTATCCTTTCATTGCCGGGTACTTTTATGTATTTGGCATGTACGTAGGGCATGGTTGAAGAATGTATACAGGTAAGTCATTCTTTTATTAAAATACTTGGAATACCTGAACATTTCATGTTCGAATTTCATAGCTTGATATTATGTTTTATAATCCAGGTATGTCAGTAATAAGGATGTTGGGAGTAATATGTTCAATAGATTGGGTGAGATAATGTATGCAATGAGTGATGATGAAGACATCACTACTCATCTAATAACAAATTTCATGGAGGAATTCAAAGAGGAGAAGAAATTTATTGATTACTTTCAACAAACTTGGTGTCATGATGAAACTCGTATTGGTAAGCTCATTGAATTATTCATTATGATTTTGTATGCATTTATATTGTTTAACTTGTTTTTTATTTATACTAAGACATCATTTTGTGGGTTTGTATAGCAATGTGGGCAAAAAATTATAGAGGTTTCCCTCATGCAAATCAAGAAACCAATGCTTCCATAGAGTCATACCACTGCCACATCAAGAGTCACTATTTAAGTGATCGTGCTAAGAGGTGCACGAGGAGAATGGATTGGCTTATCCATACACTTCTTCATAGGGTAGAGCCATTCTACAAAAATAAAAGATATTTGCAATTATCTGGGTTTCTGACTAACTTCAAAAAAGAACGATATTACACAACTGCATTAGAGAGGTCAAAAAAAATACCAGATACAGATTGTTGCCCATATGATCTCGTCCCTAACACATACCAAATAAGAAGCCAAACAACTCCAACAAAATGGTACCTTGTTAGAAAATATGGACCAGATTTGCATGTGTGTGACTGTCAGTGGGCAAAGAAGGGAAACACATGCAAACATGTGTTAAAGATTTTAGATCTTCTAAAGAGAAACAAAATAAATGAGCAAGATCAAGTTGTTGGTAAGGGTCATTTGAGATTTAATTTTAATATTTATATGTTAAATGATTATTATTATTTTTCAAAAATAACTAAATTAATCTCATTGAATTATAGATGGCACTACTCCATTGCTTGATGATGATGAGAATGTTAGAGGGAGATTCAGTCATGGAAACAATACCATTGGTAATATTGATATGGTATTTACAATTAAATATTAGTTTTTTTTATGGTTCACAAAATTAATTAAATCTTAATCGAATTATAGATGGTTGCAATCAAATAGAAGATCAAGAGGTGCTTAGGATTGCCATTGGTGAAGACCAAAGAATAGGTAAATCTCAATGTCACCATTTTATAATAAAATATTAAGATATTTTTAGATTTAATCATTTTTATTTGTATTACAGATGGCTGGAAATCATCTGGTGCTTTGAATGATAACTTTCAAAATTCTATTGATTATTTAAATCATCTACTCCAAAATTTACCAACCAGTGAAGATGAAAAAGAAAAGTTTTGTCAATGTATTGGGAGATTGAGAAAGGATATTCATACATCTCTTCCTTCCTCTTCCACATTTACATCAATCCCTGGTTCAGATAACATATCTATGAGATGAATATCACCATGGTTCAGTCCAAGCAAAATGTGTAAACGTTGTTCAATTCATCAAAGAGACAATGCCATTTTTGAAGACTTGAATGAAACAATTGAGGACTATGAAAATTTTCAATTCCCCTCTATAGGGTGTAGAAAGAAAAAGAAAAAAAAGGTCATTAAACGCTCAAGCATCACAATAGAAGAAGAAAGAGTTAGTATTATGCAACAACACAGTAAGTATATTTTTTAAAAAGAATTTTAGTAATTTGCATAACAATACTTCTTGTTTTTATTTCATATGTTAAATACATGTCATTGTAGGTTTGGATGATCAAGAAAGTACTCAACGACATCAATTACCTTTCTCGATTGATCTAAACCAAACAATAATAGATGAAATACAACTTATAGATGGTAATTTTTTAACTATTAAGTGTGTTTATTAACTTTATAGGAAATTAGTCAATTCCTATCTCTAATCAAATTTCTAATCTTTATAAATTTACTATTGTTTATATTAATTACATAATGTAGTTTTACACTTGAAAACTTTATCTATGTTGATGTGTTAAATATGTGTCATTGCAGCTTCAGAGGATCAACAAAATAGTAGAGAATACATGTTACCTTTTTCTATTGATCTTAACCAAGAAATGACAATGGAGACAATGCAAAGTGGAGATGGTATAAAAATTATAGAACACACTTCAATCAATTTTATGTTTTTAATTTGTAAATTATTTTTTTCTATGTTGATGTCTCAAATGTGCATGTTATTGTGGCTTTAGATGATCAACAAAACACCCAGCAACATATGTTTCCATTTTCTATTGATCTTAACCAAGAAGCAACAACAATGGATGTAATGCAAAGTAAAGATGGTAACAATATGGTAATTTGAAATTTCTAAATTATAAATAAGTTTTTATTTGGTGGTCTAATTTATTTACCATTTAGCTAATTAATCAAATTTATGGTTTGTCTTGTTACTGTGTAGTCAACTTTTCATCCATCTAGTGGCATGAGGAGGCTAGATTTTGATGATCCACCACAAATGTAAGATTTGTCTGAGACATAAGATCAATTCGACTATTGGAATGTGTAGTTATTCTACATACACTTGGTATGTAGATCTTGAGATGACATATGTAACATTTTGAGTTGGTATAAATGCCAATTTTGTATATGTGTAGAGAATTATTCTACAATTATATATATAAAAGTCTATATACAATATAATTTTTGTTGACCCCTTTCACATAGGTTTTGACATTGATGTGAAGGGTTGATTTTGACACTTATAGTGTTGGCATATATTCTGAGGTCTTCTATATTTAATGATCATCGAGGTTCATTTTGGTTTGGTACATTTCTGGTGATACCTTTTTGCATACATTTTTGTAATTCATTGAAGGCTCAGTTCTATTGGTTTGGTCACAAAGGAAACATAAATTTTTTAGTCACAAAATTATGTAGAGGCTATGGGACTTTTGGAAACACACAATGATTTGAAGGATTTTCTATGAAGCAATCTCAAACCCTCTTCTAGGCACCCTGCAGGAGATAAGCCTCAAAGTTTCACTTATGACTTTAAACCTTCACTTATGGACCCAAACCCTTGGGAAGCTTTTAAAAGACTTAAAAAAACTTGTCTTGAATGGTTTCAAGCCCCAAACCTCTGACTTAAACACAAACTCACTTTTTGCACCTTGACTAGGCTTCTAGCCCAACTAGGCCTCTAGCAATGGTTTTTTTTTTACTTTTCACTCAACTTTTTCTAACAACTTTTTTCTAAAGGACTCCCAAAATAAATGACTGATTAAGATGTATTTTTTGATGCTACACAACATACCAAAACCTTGTTGGCACTTGTTTTGGATCAGACCTACCAAAATCTGTTGTTTCCTCAAATTTAAGGCCCAATTAGCCCACTTTTTCAAAGCAACCCCTCTCTAAACTTATCCCCTAACTATGAAACTTTCAACAATATCTTAAAATGTTTCCAAACCAAGGATTTTCAAGTTTTTAGGCACCTATGACACCCTTGACACCCTCAAACACAAAACCCTCACCAAATTGCTCCAAAATTAGGGCCTCTTGAAAATTAGCTTTCCCAACATTTCCACAACCTTATCTTGGACTTTTCACCAATAACTCAACATATATAAACACCTTAAACTCAAAAATATACCCCTCATTAAGGCAGATCTTCTGCTGCTACACCTTAGCCTCCATTTCCATGCACTTTTCCTTGCTAAAACTCGGTGTACACCCAAGAATCACTCTTTCCTGTACAATAAATTGTTAGATCTATATTATACATGTTATAATAGATCCATTTCACAAGTTACAACATCATTCCCTCATGAAATGGATCAAACATCCATGAAAAACCTCAAAATTAGTGAAAAATCTGCACTTTCTTGAGGACAGTCAGCAATAATATACAAAGAATTGATTGTTGTTGCTTTCAAGACATTAAAATGACTTCAAAATTTTTTTATACAAGTCCCTAAACCATCCTACTAAAAAAATCTTCAATAGAAATCAATAAATCATCAAAAGAGCACAAGAAGAATGCAAGAAATTGTTGTTTTTTTTGCTTCTTCCTATAGCAGTCCGTACAAAATCCGTACCAGCAACCCAAACTCCCTACAAATGATTCCTTTAGGGTTATAGACCCATCCCACAACTTCTCAAACCATTTTGAATTGGTTTGATTACATTAAAGTTGCTAAAACTCCTAAAAATCACTTTCCCGCCCAAAGTTGGAAGTTTAAAATTTGAATTTTCCAACTTTTATTTTATTAACTCCTACTAACTAAAAATCCTTAAAACCTATTAAATGGCATTATTCAACCTTAATTAACATGATTAAAACACTAAAAACCTATCTAGACTCTTAGGACATTATTTGTGCAATTACAATGCATTTTGGTCCTATGGTCCTTATCAAGACCCTTAGGACATTTGACTCCCTTAATGTTTTTAACCATTTCAAAAGTCATTATAGGCTTCAAAATGTCATAATTAACTTTCTGAGTTCCTTGATAGGTCTTCATGACCCCTGCATCCTCATGTCTGTTGAAGTGTTCCTTGAAGAGCTTGGGTGCTCCTGCACCATTCTCCCCAAGAAAGAAAAAGTTCTTGCCCCAAGAAGTATCCAACTTGTTTCTGCCATAATACTCCTTGTTCTTGTATGTTTGCACCTTCTGATTACCAAGCATGAAATCTCCCAAAGTTACCTTCTTCCTTTTCTGCCAACCTGCATTCATGTCACTCAACATGTTAGTGTCAAAACTGTGTTTTGTTTGTCCTTTTTGCTGCTTGATCTCAGTTTGATCTTGTGCCCTATTTTTTCCCTTAATCCCCTGATTTCTTTGGGGAAGAACACCTCCTCTATCACCCTCAACTATAGGGCATTCAATGCCTCCAACCTTAATACTGTCCAAGTCCCACAAATTCTGATTTTTAGGACTGTGTGCTTCAAATCTCTACTGCAACTTACTATTTTTCAACCAACCAGTATCTTCCCCTGTCTTACCCTGCACTTTCACCTGCAAATTCTTCTCAAAACAGATCAAAAAACTCTCAT
>VDFB02130443.1:0-18115 GCA_007258455.2 Sequoia sempervirens
TACTATCCTTCCACCTCATGGCACACATCCCTTTTTAGAGAAGCCATATCACATGCCATGTCAAGATGTGAGGGCTTGTGGGTTCTCAACTCACCTTAGCCCTACATCTTGATCTTGGCGGCTCAATCTTGACCATCCATTTCTCTAGAGAATTCCAAATTCTCTATAAATACCCCCTATTTTCTCTCATTTGAGGGGAGATTATGCATTGTAGCCAAACTCTTGCAATTTTTTTTTAGAATCCATACTTAGCCATTTTTACACTTGCATCCACTTTCATCCATTATTATATCATCATCTAGCTTGCATCTTGTGCCATCCAAGGAGCATACAATACCAAAGATCGAAGGGCCAACCAAAGGATCAATTTGACACAAGGTAAAAGGTTTCATTTGTTGTCTTTATTTTGTGTTGAATCCAACTAGGCTAATCTTGAGGTGTAGGTTTTTTTTAGTGTTATTTTGCACTCTTTTGATTGTCAGTTGCTTTTCTAAAGCACATGGGGTTTTCCTATCACAGCTTACAAACAAATATTAAATTTTGGAAGTGATTAGTTACAGTTGGAAGTGATTAGTGACAATATTCTTAAATATAAAGTCTATGGACAACTAGAAAAAGTAAATGTAACCACCCAAAGAAAATTTTTATTGGGTACATGAGGCACAACCAATGGACACACTTCATTGGTAATTAATGGGACATGTGTGGGATCATATTAGAACACTCGGTGATGAGGTTTGAGATGTGGAAGTCATGAAAAATGTTAGCAAAAAATTGCATAGAAGTGGCTGAAAAAATGCAGGAGAAATTGTGGGTACTCATAGCCATGGTTGTGTAAAACCAACAAGTGAAAATCATGACAAAAACATTGTCGCATGTTGTTGCATGGATCTTCATGTCTTTGCATGTCATTATAAAGGTTATTTTTTGGGAGATTAATATATTTTGGACCCTCTTGTTGGTGGATGTAGCCCGAATTTGGGTGAACCACGTTAAATATTTGTGTTGTCTTCTTGCTGCTATATTTTTTTGGGTTTTTCTATTTCTTTATTTTATTGATTAGATTTGCATTTAACTAATTGAAATATACCTTCTAACCCTAACACAAAACTATTTAGAAGGCATGACCATTAAGTATAAGGAGAAGGTAGGTGAGCACCAGAGACAAGGAATTTTTTCTTGGAGATGAAGTGATGGTATATCTGAGGAAGGAGAGATTTCCAGTGGGAAAATACAACAAGTTGAAGATGAGGAAGTTTGGATCATGTAATATTCTAAGGAGGTTTGATTCTAGAAATGCATATGAAGTGGAGTTACCAGAGACATTGGATATATCACTTATTTTCAATGCTACAAAAATATATGAGTATCACGAAGGACAGTCAAGTGGCATTAACAGTGATGAAGTGGATTTGAAGGAGCAATTACCACATCAAGAACCAGAAGAAATTGAGCAGATTTGGATATTGGAACTAGAAGGAGCACTAGAAACAAGCAATACAACAAATATATTGTGAAGTGGAAAGGTAGATCAGTGGAGGATTCATCATGGATTTCTCAGACTAAGGTGGACCGTCTTGGTTTTCCTCTTAACCTTGGAAATTAAGGGACTCACTTTTCTTCCAACCCTGGGTGTTTGATGCAGGATCATCCCTGGTTGTAAAGAAATCTTGTATCGACCAAAAAAAAATTCTTGCATTACATTCAGTAGCAATTTCAGTATTTCATTCCATATTTTATTGCACCTTCATTTCTCATCTTGCAAAGTAGGATATAACATCTACACATGGACATCTAGCACATATCCAAATTTCACATCATTTACATTTCTCTATCAAAAGTTATCGCTCTTAGATTTTCACTGTGATTACTAGTCATAGCATTTGGGGCTGACCTGGTCCAAATTCCTTAGTGCAAACTTATTCTAGTTCATGCAGAGCTTAATGGGACACCTTACAAGCATCTTGGGTTCATTGGTACCTATATTGGAGATTCATAAGTCATTTATATTTGCAGGGAATTATCTTTCCATATCTTGAGGCCAACCTTCATGTATGATCATTCATCGGGTTTATGAACCCTTGTGGCTGACACAAACCTTTGTTGGATCTTGAGAAGCATATTTATAAGAATTTTTACCTCATAAGAAGTCAGTAGTTTTAGAAGTTTTAGATTCAATGTGTTTTTGCATAAACCCTTTGGGGGCATGTGATAAGGCCTTTTGGCTAGTTGTATTATTGAATGCCCTTGTGGTAGGCCTACAAGCCCTAGATATTCACCCATGAGGCATGTGTTGCATGTAATATTGTTAATTCAATAAAGTTTCATATTTGCATATCAATTTCTTGTGTTATTTTTTTTGTGTTGACTCTAAGATGCATGGTTTGGGCTGTTCTTTCTAAACCCTCCTACCATGACTACACCATGTTGAGAATTTGAGGAGAAATAAATAAATTGGATTAAAAAATACATTGTGAAAATATTTATTATGAAGAGGCGTGGTAATACTTAATAAACACTAGCCCTTATGGAACAAGACACTAAATTAATGGCATAGAGAAGGAAGGAGATCCAAAAAATATGACTATTGAGATAAATTAGGGACAATGCTTGGGGAATAAAATGAATAAGTGATTGGGGATGGATAAAGTAGTAGAAATAATGAGATATAGAGAATTAGTTATAGAAATAGAAAAAAAGAGAGAAAAGGAATGATTTAGTTAGCAAAAAATTTGGGTGATCACCAATTGGTATAGTCACTAATGCCATAGGAGAGGGACCCATAGAAGAAGAAGTGTTTGAGGATTGAATTAGAGCACACTAGGAAGACTATATCTAAAAAATATATGAAAGAAAGTTAGAGCATGTCAAAGGGGCTACAAGTAAATAGAGGTAGAGAAAAGTTAAGTTCCCTAAAATTTATGGGTCATGAAGAAACTATGGAGAATCCCTAAGGAGAGGCAATATATTATATATTAAAGATATAATTTTATGATATGAAAGTGGAAAGAGAAACATAAATAAGAGAGAAAAATTTTTAATGAAGGGAAAAGTAGTAATATAGTTAAGATTAGAAGATAAAAATAAAAAAATACCAAAGGATATGATCCCTCACATCAAGAGACCTCATGAGGAAATGGCCCTCCCTAATCACACATTTCATCTCTTGTACCACTTATATTGATATGCAGAAAAGTAAGGGTGGATGCAGAAAGGTGGGGGCCAAAAAGTGGCCACCCAACTTTCAAATTTCAAAACTGTCATAATGTGAGTATGTTATAACATGCTCATGTTATGGCTTGGTGTGACCGAACTTTAGGCTTTTCCACACCAAGGAAAAAACACACTCGTGTTATAACACAAGCACGTTTTAGTTGAAATATATATAAAAAAAGAAACTTCATTTCATTCTATTCTCTACTACTTCCTATTTCCTCTATGGCCTACAAACACTTAGAAGCATTCTCTCATTATAGGAAGGCTCAAACCACTCCATTTCTTTGTTGAATCTTTGTCAAAATTCTTCCAGAATGTTGGGGAGGTCAAAAGAGTATGTTTTTATTGTTTTTTGTGTGAATTTGTTATTAAATAGGTAGATTTAATATTTTTTTTGATGTAAATTTATTTAATTTTTAGGAAATGATAATGCACCTCCAAACCCTCCCCAAATTCCTCTTCAAAATCCTGATTCACCTCATGCCCACATCCCTATCGAAGAACAACCCCAACAAACACCTCCAACAATTCCTCAACATGCTCCAAGAACTCAAGAAAATTTAATGGGGAAAATTGAAATAACAAAAAACAAATTGAGGATATAATTGTAAGGCTGGAAGATCCTCCAAGCTTAACCTCACATAGAACTGAACTTGCTCAACCACTTGAGTTGACAGTATCAACTGTAGATTTAATTAGCAAGAAAATAAGTGGTTGGTCAGACAAGAGACAAGAGTTTAGAGAGTTTTATGTAGACAAGTTATCTTATAAACAAGTGAAAGATGAAAAAATGAAAAAATTTCACTTGTGTGCCCTATTTACAAACCCTCGAACAAATCACCTTTGCATCTTTCAAGAAAGATGTTCCATATCCATTGGTGCAACCACCAAGGCATAAAGAACAATTTTTGGAGGAGGTGGTGGATGGTTTTTGACCATTCTCCATGCAATAACAATGAGGTGTCACACTATTTTTTGAGGAAACTCTACTGTGAGTTTGTCCTCAATAAAATCCCAAACTAGTTTGATATGCAAAAATTCTAGGGTAGAGGTGGGGGCTCCAAATAGGATAGAGTGGGGGCACATATTGATGAATAACAACCAATGAGGCAAGAAATCACTAGACCAACATATGAGCATGTTTCTATCCTTTCCATTGTGAAGGAGAGTGTTGAGGTCGATACATTTTAGTCGATTAGTTCCCTAACCTAGAGCCTCATACAACATACTAGTCCTCTAGAAAATGGCTAGCCAAGTGAGTCTTTGGGGAGTAGAGTTTGACCTCATATTTTTTAGGCTTGTGGGTCACCCTGTGGTTATGATCCCATAGATAGTCAAGATGTAGATATCTAGGGTACATTTATAGTTGATCAGTTGGCGATGACAGATGTTGTCCTTAATGAGGCATTTAGCCTTGATAGTTAGGTAAATGTTTTTGATAAAATAATTTGTATTTATAGGGTGTAGAACCCTTAACACAAAAAGCACAAAGGGACAAAGTTCAGATCAAAAAGATAAAATTAACTAGTTACAACATAAAGTCCAAACATAGAGACAACATAACAAAAAAAAATAACAATCCACCTAAAAATAGACAGGACATCCCCCATCACCTAGCAATACCCTCCCATTCCTCCATGAGGAATTTCCACACATCTTCCCCAACCAAACTATTATTTGGATTAGAATCAAAATCCTTATTATTAACCTCATCCTTCAGCACAATCGAAAGAGTGATAGTCGAGTGATGAATAAATTTGATTGTGAACTGGGTCAGTTTTGTAAGCCTCCTTTCTAGTTTGTCAACATGATCAATTAGGCTATTTGGGTCTTCTTCCTTTGTAGTGTCTGACTTGTTGGTCTCCTCCACCTAAGCCTGATGATTGGAGGAATCTGGTGTGGACTCCTCTATTATCATCCGATCTAGCTCCATAAAGAGACTAGGTCCTTCCATGTACTCATTGGTTTCCTCAATCGTGTCATGTTTTTTGTCATCTTGACCTTTTTCCTGCACCGAGCTACTAGAGATGTCATCCATTGGGACCTTTGGCTTATGTTTTTCTAGCCTATTGGACCTCCAAATGCTAGTCTATTCCACCCCTATATCAACACTCGTGACCACCACAGTATCCTCTTCAGAGTCTTTGGACGTAGAGTCATCCTCATCATTATCCATGGGAGGTTCCTCAACAGGAAAGGTGATGCCCTTTTTACCTTTTTTTGGTTTAGGCTTGGCTTTGACGAGCATTTTTCTCCCTTTCTTTGTGGGAATATTCTTTAGTTCGCAGAGCTTGGTGATGACCTTTGATTGGGCCATACTCACACCAACCTTCTTCTTTTTAGCTAGAGGCTTGGATTTGGAGTCCTCAGGAGGTTGGTTGGCAGTGGGAGGGAGCTTCCTTTTAGCACCAATGGAGATAGTTAGGGAGGGTTTTGAAGGGGATGAATCAAAAGGCTTGGGTTCCTCAATTCTAATAGGGAAAATGGGTTTTGGAGGGCATAGAGCAAGGTGAAAATGATAAAGGCAGAGGATAAACCCTTGATGAAGGGGTATCAGGGGTGGTTTATTAGGGTTCTTAACTATGAGATCCATGGTTTCCTTAACTAGGCTTTCTAGGGATGAAATTAGGAAGAAAGGAAAAATCATATGCATCCTGTGGTGGAGGTGATTCAATAATGGTAAATCATAGAAATAAAAGACTTTAAACTGACCTTCTAAGGTGATATATTTCATTAGAATGAGGTGCACCTGATCCCATGGTGTAGGAAGCTTGATCCAATCAAAACAAACATGGAGTTTCGTAGGCCGTTTGTTCTCCCTAAAGAAATTTTGCAGACTCTTCATATCTTGCACCTTCGTGTGTTTTTTAAGCTTCTGTCATGAACAGGAAATCACCATAGCTTTGACGATAACCTCTTGATTGACCTCAAAGGAAATGTCCCCCACCGTGACCTTTTTTCATACTAGTTGTGAGAAAACTGAGTTGAGAGTTTTTCATCATGCTCTTTTAAACTCTCCATTAAAGGTGCACTACCAACTTCCATGCAAATATTCCAGACAAGAGTGTCCTAGTAGAATTATTGGTAGGAACTTGGTTTAGTTTGCACAAAGTCATCCCCATATTCACACACAAATAATTTTGAATGATCACAAGGAAAGGCAATATGGGTTTTTTTGAAAATGTAAAAGGGAAATGTACACAAAAAACTTAACAAAGGGATAACCGTCGTAAAAAATCTGCATATCTTGCCTAATTAAGTTGATAATATTTTCCCATGTGCCAATAGGAATATTCAAGAGGCTTAATGTTGTGGATCCATTACAAGTATTGTTGAAGTACATCGAGACAAGGTGAAAGGCCATCATGATATGAAAAGCATTAAATATCAGCCCATAATTAAGCAAAGGTTTGAGAATGATTTTAGTCGCACACACATTCCAAATAAAAAATCTCTTATTATTGGGAGAAACCTCATACAAATGATGAGACCACACATAAAACCCATGGGGAATCCAACTAGGAAGAACAAACAATTCCAACCACATCCTACTCACTTGCACATACCCATCCATCTCACCAAACATTTTCCACATCATACCTAAACCAAGGGTGAAAAGACAAGTAGTCCAATCCACAAAGGAGAACTTAGTCTTCATCATAAAGCCAAAGTGATTGACTCCATCAACAACTATTACTGTTAGGGGTGGAACATCAAGAATATTTTGTTTTATATACAATTCTTACTCAAAAATATTGAAAGGATGAAATTAACCCACACCTTCCATGTAGGTAATAAAGTGGTCAAATCCTTGGTCAATTTGGGTTTTTCATGTGAATCATCAAAATGATAAAGGAATATGGTGGCCCTCCCCTTGAATTTCCAAAAGAATTCATCCTCCTGAGCTAAAATGGGTATTCTAGTTAGAGAGAGAGTGTCATGAAGAGTTTTATCTTGAAGCCTTAACTTCAGGGAGTGAGGTCAGCAACTGTCTAACATCTTCCACTTCATGGAACTATACAACCCACACAAGTAGTCTCTCAATTTTTTTCCAAAAAACACAAAGGCAGAGCCCATTAAATTCCTAATGTTCAATTGATTAAGTCGTATTTCAATCAGCCAAGGGTCCTCCTAGAACTTAATTTTATTACCATTACCGATTTTCCATCTCAACCTAGAGTACAATAGATTTTTGATGTTGCATTTATTGTTCTAAATTAAGGAGCCACTATGATGGTCATCTGAGAGACTTCACATTCAGAAGAGTGCACTAGTCCTTCCTTGTCGTCAGTAGATCCCAACCAACCTTTGCAAGAAGGGATTTGTTAGAAGGTTGGATTTTTCTTATACCAAGACCACCACTAGATTTAGGAAGACAAATAGTATCCCAATTTAGCAAGGCCAATTTCTTCTTTTCCTCCATACCAGAGTAGAGAAAATTCCTTTATATTCTTTCAAAAAATTTAGTAATATATCTAGGGATTTCAAAAATGGAAAGAAAATACACTAGCATCCCTTGAAGAAAAACATTCAAGAGCTGCAATTTACCAGCATGGCTAAGGATAGATCCTTTCCATCTAGCCAATTACCTTTGCATTATTTCAAGAATTAAGTTCCAAAAGCTAGGGGTGATTTCCTTAATAGTGAGAAGGAGGCCAAGGTACATAGAATGAATGGAAGAACTCTTACAACCCATCACATCAATCACTCTATCTTGAAGGGACTGTGTACTATTGAAGAAGTGGATCATGCTCTTATTGTAGTTTATGCATAGACCCGAGTTGGAGGCATAATTGTTTAGACAATTGTTCCATTTTCTAGCTTCCACCATCAAAGCTTTCCCAAAGAGGATGGTATCATCCATAAATTTTTGAATAGCTTGGGGTTCAAGGGAAGTTGTAGGTTTGACTCCTTTAATAGTACCATCCATTAGAATTCTTGAAACATTTTGGCTTAAAACATCAACAACCATAATAAAGAGGTAGGGGGAGAGGGGATCTCCATGCCTAATCCCTTTACCAACATTGAAAAAACCATTAGGAAATCCATTAACCAGAAAAAGGTACTTGACCATAGAAATACATTCAAAAATGAGATTCACAATAGTTTGATTGAAGCAAAACCTAGCTAACACTATAAGAAGAAAAATCCACAAAACTTTATCATAAGCTTTGGGGTAAACCCACAAAAGTGGTTTACAATTCCAATGAGGAAGGGGAAGTTGCAAAAAATGACCCCATGCAAATTTTTTTGGTTTTTCGGGGTTCGAACGAACTTTTGGTTCATGCGAACCCAAAGGAGATTTGATAGAACCCCCTTCGAGCAAACCCGTTTAATGATGGGGCCCACCATTCCCAAAAAAAATCCAAAAGTGAAGGCTTATGGAAAGGGGGTTCACTCAACCCTGGTTTGAGAAAACCCCAGGGGTCACTCAACCCTCCTTTTCCCACCTTCTCCCCCTTAGGCACCAAAAAGTCTAGAATTTTGGACTTGGCTCGGGTTGAGGATGAAAATGGAGATACTTCATAGAACCAACTAGATGATGGTAGTCCTCGAATGAGCTATCCAACAAATATAATTTTAATATGTTTTGGTTTTATTATGTATTTGTTTTTAGTTTTATTAAACATAGGTTTTCAGAAAATCAAGCTCTGTACACGTGGAAAAATAGCAAATTATAAAAAAAATTGAAAATATGAGTGCACGATATTGAAGTCTATGATCCAACAAAAAAATTGAATTTTGATACATACAAATTTTTTTTTATGCATTATGGTTTTCCTATGTTTGAATTGTAATTGGTTTGACTTCAAAACTTTATTTAAGGAAAAAAATATTCAATAAAACACAATGAAACCAATTGGAAGCACTAGATATCATAGTTAAAAATCTAAATTGAAAAAATAGAATTTTATCCTTCATGGAAAAAAATTTATGCATTATTTGGTGAGAGTCACTCCTTAAAAATGTTGTTTACAGAAAAAAACTAATTTTCGAAGGAGATGGAAAAAGAAGTGCACTCTGGTTCCAAAATTTTTGAAAAAAATATATTTAGAATTTACAGACAAAATGTCACAAATCACTGGTTTGCATCATCTTTGAATTTCACGGTTTAGCCGCTATAGGTGCTTGAAAGTGAAGATTTAATTAGAAAAAAATATTTCAGTGTTTAGTTTGGCCAAAAATTGTAAACTAGTATTGTGGGATCACCCTTTGGAAATGTGAAGTTTGAAAGCCATACCAACACTGTTACATCTATCCATTGAGTGAAGGATTTCATGTGTGGAAATGGAAGAATCCATAATGTGGAAACCTGGGAAAAAACCTTTTTGGCATAGGCTAATCATTTTTCAAGAAAAACTTTTAGGCGGTTGACTAGGATTTTAGAGATCTTATAAATGGTGTTACACAAGCTAATGGGCCAAAAGTTAGCCATTGTCTGTGGGTCTTCATTTTTGGGAATAAGGGCCAAAAAGGTATGGTTCAATTGTTTTAGTATTTTTCCCGACCTGAAAAAGTTTTTGGCAGCAAGGAATAAGTTCTCTCCCACAATCTCCCAATACTCCTAAAAGAAAGCTTGAGGAAAGCCATCTAGTCCAGGGACCTTGAAAGCTCCCATGTTGAAAACTGCTAGTCTGACTTCCTCAGGAGTGACAACCCTAAGAATAGCAGCATTATCCAAGTTGGTTAAATTAGGGGGAATGGAGTCCAATAATTTTTCATCAAAAATAGATTTAGGAATCACAACAGGCTTAGAAAAGGCTTGTTGAAAATATCCAAAGGCAAACTAACCAATCTGAGTAGGAGTAGTGGCTTCCACTCCCAAATAATCCTTCAACTTCTTTATTTGGTTTCTTTTTCTATGTTTGAGAGAAGATATGTGAAAGAAGGAAGAGTTACAGTCTCCTTTCAACCATTGAATTCTAGACTTTTGCTTCTAGAATACTTCTTTTTTCAAATTTTTCCCATTCAATGCAGTAACCCTTCTCCTCCTAGAAGGTCTTTTCACTAACATCACCATTTTCCATTCTATGTTGTTCCTCTTTAAGCTTAATAAAGAGATCTCTTTTCGAGTAGAAGACATCCCCAAAAACCCACATGTTCTAGCCCTTTGTACCATTTTTTTGATAAACTTGAGTTTTTGAAAAACTCTAAACTTGGAAGAGCCATGAATAGGGACATTCCACCACCCAACAATTTTATTTCTTAAGTCTGGGTGAAAGCTCCACATGATCTCATAACAAAAGAGAAAGGGAGCAACAACATAATGTTCATTAAAGATGAGTAGGAGAGGGTTATGGTTAGAAACAGTCCAAGGGAGAGCCTACAAATTGGAGCTAAGGAGAGTAGCCCAGTTAGGGGAGAAAAGGAAATAGTCAAGCCTAACCTAAATAAGGTTATCTCCCAATCTCCTATTGGTCCAAGTATAGTTTTGACCCTGTAAATCCATATCCACAAGCCTAGTAGTACTTAATAGATCTGTCAAGTCAACCATACTATTGAAATAGTCCATAAGATCCCCAACTTTTCAAAGGGGTATAAGGGAGATTTAAAGTCCCCCAAAAGAAACCAATGAGCCTCTTTATTATTTAAGATCCAATTCACAATTTCAATCCAAAGGGTTTTCCTAGAATTCCTCACATTGGGAGTATAAATATCGATTAGAATCCAAGTAGGCCTAGCATGGGTAAATTGAACTCCCAAACTATTCTTAGTTTGGAAAAGTTTGTAGCCACTTAGTCTATTTAGATTCCACACAACAAAAAGGCCTCTCAAGTCCCCATCAACATCACAAAAAGAAAAGTGAGCATTAGGCCAAATATTTTTAGCAATGAGTTCAAAGTTTTTTTTTTTCATTTTCACTTCTTATAGTAAAAGTATATCAAGCTTGTGCTCCCAAACATAATTTTTTAGGGTCATCTATTTATGAGGGTTGTTGAGTCCTCTTATATTCTAGGAAAAAAGTTTTATTTTGAAATATTCTTTGAGGATGCTTCAACATCCTCTGTTTTCCAATAGCTATCTCATTGGTCATTTCCATGTTTCTAGTTTGTCTCTGATTGGGTCTGCCAAGTTTGGATTCAACACCAACATATGCCTTTATTTGTTTTCCCTTCTTTGGGGTTAACCATCCATCCTCTTCATTGGTTTTCCTATTAGTCTAAGATTCAATAGCTATGTTTGTCACATGGGTTCCAAAGGCTTCTTCATCCATCACTAATTTAGGTATTTCACCTTCTTCCAAATCTCTAGGAAGATCATGGGTAACTAGGAGGTTAGACAGGTCCAAGGGTTTTTTAGCCTCCTTACAAGCTATGGAAACTGGGTCACATGGTAGATTTTTTGAGGGAGTCTTGGTCAATAGAGGGTACTAAATATTTTAATGTTGGGCAAGGTCACAATGAGGTTTGTGATAGGGTCCTCACAAGACACTGATTTGGCCAGGGAATCAAAATATTTAAAATATTAAATTTGAAATGATAGTTGGTTGTGATTTCATCCATAGGGGAATCATCCTTAATGGGTTTATGAAGGCTATTCATAGAGGATTTGCAGTCAGAGATGAGGTGCCCCGGTTTAGAATTTTTTTGACAATAAACAACACTTTCATAGCAAACTTGTTGGTTCAATGAACCGAACTTAGAACTCAAAGTCATTGAGTTACATAGAGTCTTATTAATATTGATATTAACACAAATGCATGCAAAGACTAACCTAGACCTCATTTTGGTGATAATGTCAAATGTAATGAAGTAAGCCCTTTGAATCACCAACACTTAAAAAAATGACTTGTCCCAGTATTCCAATGACAAATCTAACAATCGAATCGAAATAGGAGAAGATTTGTTAAGGATGATGACAAGATCAAAGCTAGGTTTCCATTGGTAGAGATACAGGCTATTCTTCTCGTAAATGCAAGGACACAGATAAAACAAAGAGTAAACCTTTAGGAGTAGTAAATTTAAAGAGAAAAAATCCTCCAGCCATAACACACACTTCAACACTACCTTTTAGGTGCCATTTGGATGTAGTCCATCTTCAAACCATATGAAGGGTTTGGAAAAAGGAGATTTTTTTTCCCACTACAGTGTTCTCCATAGAAGAAACTATTCTATAAATGGTGGAATCTAGGAGAGAGATTTTAGTACCAAAGATCAGATTCACAATTTCAAGTCGAGGGAGAGTTTTATCAACAAAAGTACTTTGGGAAGAGTTGAGTAGGACATTCTTCCAACCTTTGGACTCTAGTAAGAATAGAATCACAAACATATCCCCAAAATCAAGAGGGGGAGGGTCCCCCGAGGAAGAAGGGGGAGCATGTGCAAAAATCATGGTGCAGTCAGGAGGGAATAGGGGAGGGGGATCGTGAGGTACCCCCAAGGAAGCATCCACCATGTGTACAAGAAGTTCAAAATAGCAGAGTGGGAAAGTTGTTAGGAGCATAGCCTAAGGTAAATGTTAGAAAGTTCATTTAATTTAATTTATTAAATTTCATTTTGAAATGATTAACTAAATTAGTTGAATGATTATAATGAAATTTCAGGGTCATAGTATCTACTCTATTTTTAGTGGTCCTACACCTCCCTATTAGATGACCACATGTATTGCGGAGCATGTAACTAGTAAAGAATTATAATATTACATGTGAATAGATGTTATATGAATGGTATTCTTATATCTCATTTTTGGTGTTGAATAGGTCAATCTTAGAGCTTTAATGATAACACCTACTAGTGGAGGTGGAAAAAAAGTTTCACTCAAGTAATACAAACTATTTATAATTTTAAAACAAAAAAATAGTATTTTTCATAATTGAATAATGTTTAATGACTTGAAGGTTCTAGATAGTTTGTAAGTATGCTTTGTACTTTTTAATTAATTTTATTTTAGGTTTTTATGCACTTCATAATCTATGAATTTCATTTGTTCACATTGTTAACCTTTATTCATCATTTATGATATATCCTTTATTGTTCATTTTTTGTCCTTTAATCATCATTACTCCTTGCGATCATTACTTTTCCTATGTGAATATTACATTGTCCACTGTAATGAAGATATCTCACTCCATTTTTTTAGCTATATCTTCTTTTTTATTCACCCATGAATATGAATAGAATGTTGAGGTTTTATGAAAATCATGGAGTGTCTTTATAGGTGTGAATTGTTATCAAGATCTTAGGACCATAGTTCCCTCATTGCTCACTATCACTACATCATTTTTTTCTTAGTTTATAGTGCTCATTATTGCTTCTTTTCATGCATCTCACTATCATGCTTTACATTATTTCCATAAATATTATCCCACTTCAAAAATTCTTCACAGTTCAAATCAACAAAGGTTTGCATGACTTCTTTATGTAATCATGATATTGTCCCTTGCTTGGATGATATGATCGTCCCTAGGACTATCATCTTATGACTATCGTTTACTTTGAAATTTTCCTTATGAAACATGCTAACTGTTGAAGCAATATATAGTTTAATAAGTACTCAAAATTTTGTTGACTATATCATACATTATAAGGCATGACTTGCATCACTCTTCTAGTTTTTGTAATTGAATAATGTTGTTTTATTTTTAGATGATTTAAGTAGAGACTCCTCTGAATGTTGATAGTTCAATGAAGCATGGTGTCTCTACTGCAATAGACAACTCAATGACTTTGATGGGGTATGAGGTAGATTTGTAAATTTCAAATTACATTCATTGTTATAATTATTTATTATTGAAAAATCAAATGATTATTAATTTTTAATTTAATTTATATTTGTATAGTTTCTATAGGACTTTGGAATGCCACCGCTTGAGCATGTCATTGCTGTGGATGAGGAGAGAGATCATTTGGCAAAGGTAAGTGATTATTTTGTTGAATATTTCATTTTTTATAATGTAATTTCTATATATTAATGTCTATACTTTTATTGTAACATGTAAAGCTCCATGAATAATTAAATAGGAGGAGCAACCCTCGAGTTCAAAGTAGACCACTGTCATACGCATTTGTCCCCTCAATGATCAAAGACTGCCTATGATTTGTTTTTGTTTTAACGAGGGGGAATTGGGTGCAACACGACCCCCTATAACCCCCCACCGCCGGTAAACTTTTTACCGTGACGCAGTGCTGGTGGGACACACCAACCGGTACCACGAGCGCCGGAGAGTGAAACCCATGGTGGGCACCCTGCGACAAGGAACACCTTAACTAACTGCCTTGGAAGCCCCACCTATGATTTGTTTTCTTCACCTGAAAGGGAATGAATTTTTATTGAGGTCCTTTGTTGTATGCCTATATGTCATTTTGGACATATATTTTGTATTGCATACATGTGACATTGTATGCTTATATGGAATTATTGTAAGCCTATATGGCTATTTTGTATATATGTTATACTTATATCGACATATATTGATGTATGCTTATATATCTATTTGGTTAATACACATCTTTTTTATTGATGGTGTCCATATTTGTATTATAAATCCACACTTGAATGGATATTTGTAGATGGTTCACTTCAAATATTTAAAGTTTGAACATTATAAAGTAAATATGAACTATTGGGTGAATTGAAAACCTATCCATGTCATCATTGACATCATCAATCATATGAATATAATAATGCATGATGCAATCTAACACCTAGGTATCTCTACCACTACACAAACTCTCTAGGATCATTGCAGCATGGTAAGGAAATTCATGTAATTATATAATGCACTTTCAAGTATGCAACTAAAAATGAGCAAGACATTATTACATGTGACCTCATACCTCTAGAGGTTTGTGATATAATTCTTGGAAGAAATATACCATTCCAAACCCCAATAGTGGATGCTGTGAATCAAAAGATAATATTTTGACCTCAACAAGTCTAAATTATAAAACAAAATATCTTGGTATCTACTAAATAATGTTATAACATTGATAATATACAAAAATTCTTGCTTCTCATTGTCTACTTAGAGATGTTGCATAGGCAAGCTCACAAGCAATAGCATTGATCACTCATGCATCTTCTCGATCACAACTATAGATGCTTGAAAATGTTCTATTATAGGATAAAGATGTCTTTATAAATTGAAAAAGTATTCTAAAAATAATTTATCGTACAAAATCAAACCAATTGGTTATTGAATGCCCTTTCCCAAATAGATCAAATTGTATCATAGGTCTACTTAGGAGAAGAATGAAATTTAGCACAAAATATAAGAACTACTTGATCAAGGAAAGAATTGACCTAGCTCTTTTTCATATGGCACTTTAGAAGCATGAACAATAATGAAGGAGCACTTGCAATAAAACTAGAGTTTATGTGGCATAATCTACAAGCATTATAGTTTTATGAATTATAAATTAAGTTGCCACGTATATTTATAAGTAAATTTGTCTTTGTGTGTGCTATCATGAGGAGGTAGTAGTGATGGCTATATTGGAAACATGTATGTATATCAAAATATTAAGGATATAACTATTTCTTCATAGTTTGTAGTAGAAATTGCATATTGAAGGTGATTATTCACATGTAGCGACATCATAATTAGTGATGTGTGGTATGTTGATGTCATATTAACTTCATAAATCATTTCACATTAATTTGACCTATATTTTTTGGTTAGTTATTAAATTTCCTACACTAGTATGTGTTTGTGGCCTTCGATGACATATTTTTGGCATATAGTTATGGAATCAAGTTTTAATCAAGACAAATTACAAACAATTTGCACTATGTTTCTAATAATTTTATTCAAGCATATTCAAGTACCCATCCTCTAGTTGGCCAAACTTGCACTTCAAATTTAGAGACTATTCTTCATGCCCACACTTTCCTTCATCTCAAAAAAATGTTTTCCTATATGACCAAAACGTTTATAATTACATTGAGTTCAAGCAACAAAGGAGACTAGTTCTTTGGTGTAGATTATTCAGTCATAAGATTGTAAAGACACCTACATTGACCAAAAATCATAAAGTGGACTTATTCTATAGCCACCCCAACGTGTTCAAATTGTTGATTTACCCCTAGGAGATGAAGAATGTAAACAATTCCCCTCAACAACTTTTTACTAAATGTAATTGACACTTTTTGGAACATCTAAAACATTGTTGCCATAGTGGAATGACTTGGATATATGAAAAAATGATGAAGGTTATTGTAGAGAGGCCCTACATGACCTTATACCTTTAGATGAAATGTTTTTAAGACCCACGGTTTTTGAGTAATAGGCTATCAAAGTTTGTTGCCCTTTCGTACTTTTGTCTCTCAAGAGAAATCACTAGGGCAATGTAGTTTGGAACGTTTTGGCATGTTGGGTTGCGAAACAAGACCTTTCTTAGCATAAATCTACCCACCTTGATGTGTTGGAATTTTCAGTTTGGTCATGCGATGAACATGACAAAAATTACACCACCTTGTAACTTTACATTGCATGCATCTGACACTTTTTCCATCGTCTGAAAACTTGTCACCATGAGAAAATGGATTAGAGATATGAAAAATTGAGAGAGGTTATTGTAGAGGGGTCCTATCTAATCCTATAGCTTTAGATGAAATGTTTCTAAGTTCCATGGTTTCTAAGTAATAGCTCATCAAAGTTTTATGCCCTTTTGCACTTTGGTCTCTTAAGAGATATTGACGATGCAATGTAGCTCAGAATGTTTTGACATGCTGGGGTACAAAACAAGACCTTTCCTAGCATAAACCTACCCATCTAAATGTGTTGAAATTGTTGGTTTGGTTGCATGATGAATATAACAAAAATACACCACCTTGCAACTTTACACTACATACATCTGATGCTTTTTCCATTGACTGAAAACTTGTCACCACAAGCAAATGGATTGGAGATATGAAAATATAAGAGAGGTTATTTTAGAGAGGCCCTACTTGATCCTATACATTTAGGAAAAAAAATTCTAAGTGTCATGGTTTCTTAGTAACAACTCATCAAAATTTTTATTGCCCTTTTGCACTTTGGTCTCTTAAGAGATATCATGGGTGCAATGTAGCTCAGAAGATTCTGGCACGTTGAGGTGTGAAAAAATAACTTTCCTAGCATAAGCCTACCCATCTTGATGTGTTGAAACTGTCAGTTTGGTCACATGATGAACAAAATGAAAATTACACCACCTTGCAACTTCATTACATGCATTTGACACTTTTTCCATTGACTAAAAACTTGTCACCACAAGCAAATGATTTGGGGATATGAAAAATTGAGTTAGGTTATTGTATAGGGGCCATACATGATCTTGTACCTTCATATGCTCATCAAAGTTTGTTGCCTTTTTGCATTTTGGTCTCTTAAGAGTTATCATTGGTGCAATGTAGCTCAGAAGGTTGCAATATGTTGGGGTGTGAAACAAGAACTTCCTAGCATAAAACTACCTATTCAGATGTATTGGAACTATCAGTTTGGCAACATGATGAACAAAATGAAAATTACACCACCTTGTAACTTTAAACTGCATGCATTTGACACTTTTTCCATTGATTAAAAATTTGTCACCACGGGAAAATGGATTACATATATGAAGAACTAAGAGAGGTTATTATAGAGGGGTCCTACATTATCCTATACCTTCAGACAACATGTTTCTAAGTGCCATGGTTTTTGAGTAATAGCTCGTCAATGTTTTCTAGCCTTTTTCACTTTGGTCTCTTAAGAGATGTCATCGATGCAATGTAGTTCAAAATGTTCCAACATGCCGGAGTGAAAAATAGGACCTTTACTTGCATAAACCTACCCATCCAGACATGTTGGAACTATCAGTTTGGATACACGAAGAATAAAACAAAAATTACACCACCTTTCAACCTTACATTGCATGCATTTGATGCTTTTTCCATCGATTGAAGACTTGTCACCATGGGAAAATGGATTAGAGATATGAAA
>VDFB02130444.1:0-35714 GCA_007258455.2 Sequoia sempervirens
GTTTTTGGTGCTAAGTTGGGGAGGGGTGGTTCTTCTCTTGGCTTGGAGATGCTCGTGTCTCTTGGGCTCTCTTTCAGAGTTTTTGGGTACCCACTGTGGGTTCTATCTACTGAGGAAAGTGCTTTTGATGATGGAGTTTCAGTGCTGCCTGCTGGGAGGTGGGTCTCTTTGGCTTTCTCGAAGGGGTTTATCTCTTGCTCTTGGCTTCAGGCTTTCTTTTGGAGGAGTCCTCTATTTTTGGGCCTGACTTGGAGGTTGGGTGGTGTTTTAAGTTGGTGGAGTGGAATGTTGTTCCCTCTTGCTCCCTGGGTTACTTTTGTTGGTTTGGTTGTGGTCTCTCTCTTGGAGCCCCTGCTTGCTCAGCCAAAGGATGGTGTGTTTCCCCAGATTTCTGGAGCTCTATTTTTCTTCCATTTCCGGTGCACTATGTCTTTTGTTGAGGAGAAGACAACTCTTGATTGTCAGGAGTCATTTCCTATTGAGTTGGAGGTGGGTGTGGTGGACGTGGATGAAAGCCCTCTTCCTTGGTTCCCTTTGGAAGTGTTCCTATTGAGGTGGAAATTTCTTCTTTCGAGGTGGAGACCAAGGTTGCTAGAGAGGTGTGCTTTTGGTGGTTTGGGTTTTCACAACATCCTCTCCTATAGAGGGGAGCTCAATCCTCTTGAGGTGGACTTGAAGTTGGTCAGTGATGCACTTGGGTGCTTCAAGGGGTGGTTCTCCTCTTGTGTGCTGGTGTTTTTGATTAGGAGGTTGGGATTAATGGTGGTTTTTACCATTAAACTTACTTTTCTTATGTGGGGTTTTAGTCTACTGCTTCTGAGCAGAAGGTTGGCTGTTGTTTTGTGGCTTTATTGCCTGAGTGTTTCAGGTGGTTTTTGTAGTCAAAACATTGGTGAGGTTTCTGGTCCAGGATAAATGCAGGTTGTTTCTGGGCTTCGGGCCCATGCTTGTGTGTCATGTGTAGCCTGTGTTAAGTGGCTGTTGGGGGTATGTGAGTTATCTTTTGTAGCAACTTACTATTGTTGGGCTGATTTATGCTTAATGTTGATCTCTTGTGTATCAGCTATCTTCTTTTGTAAAGGGTTCCGGGCCCCTTCAAAACCCATTTTTTTACCCCTAATCAAAACATATAACCATATTTAATATTTTTTCCAAAATTTACAATAGAAAAATTAAAAATTATAGATTAACTTTAGAGCATCATACCTCACTCAATGCTACTACAAATATTTAGGCATACGACCTTCTTTAAACAAGAAGATGTTTTAGGGGGTGCAGTCAATAAATAATTTGTTTAAAAGGTATTGATTCAAGTGCTTTGATTTTTATAAAACACCAATCAATATATGAGATTTTTAGGAATTCTATATGTGATGATAAGGTTATATTTCACCTAAAATTCTCTAAAAATATTGGCAACTAGTACATATTGTAAGCAACTTTTAAACAAAAACCCTTATAGATATGGCCTCCAATTTCTAAGTTAGATTTAAGAAAAGGAAAAATTGACTTTCTAGGATGATTTAAATGTAATAGTGTGCTTAAATTTGCTCCATAAAACTCTAAAATGCACTTGAAATATAAATCCATAAAAGGAACCCCCTAAAATCTAGTCTTTTATCAAGTTTCTAATTCTCCAAATTATTGCTTGATGCAAGAGAAGAGTACACTCAAATTAAGAAAAAAAAAAGATATGTAACCTAGATCTCTAAAAAAAGTCAAGAAGCAATCCCACAAGTTCTAGCACCATGTAATATTTGGCTATAGAGATTATCACCTAAGATCAAGGAGCTTTAATGAAAGCACAAAAGAGACTTAAAATGAGACAATAACTCTACTTTATCAAAGGATGAAAATAACAATGATGAGATATTACATTTGATTACTTAAACTAGAGCTACAAGTGGGTATTTCTAATATACGACACCAATAGATGTGAATGTACAACAAATGTAGGATAAAGTAGATGTAGTTACATGTGTTCACAACATATCTGCCAAACTAGGAAGTGCAAGTCACATGATGTAATTTCAACCTACCTAATAAGATAACTATCTAATCAAGCTTGTCCTATCCTAGGTTCCTAATATGTGCAATAAAGCAACACAATAAATGTAAGAAAATAAAACAATGCCTTGACAAAATATCTCCCCATGCATTAATTTTTCCATGAAAATATATCCATCCAAGTTGACATGAGAGAGAGGGATCATGATATTGGAGCTTGGTTCATGATAGGAAATGTGAAGTTATTCCATATAATTAATTATAGAACCCTCCTTTTTATCCGAGGAATATGATTTAGTAAAATGTTCATTTATGATAAAAGAGCCTAAATGACCACATAAAGAGATTCCCTTGATTGAGCCTTAATATTTTCAATAACTTAAGAGAACTGATCCCTTGAACTTAACCAAGACATATAGATTGGAAGCAAGAGGGGAGCCATGTTGAGTAGAATGATGCAAAATAAACTAGTCAAAATAAAATATTATTAATGGTGACGAATTTGAGACATCATTTAAAAGGGTTTAAACAATTGGCAAAAAAAATTTAACTTGAGCATAATGCTAGAAGCACTTCTAATCCACTCTATACCTTCCCAATAATAATTTGATGTTTTCTAAAAGTTTTACACTATAAAAGAACTTTTTTGGGAATACAAATGATTGGAATAAATTTTTTTAGTCTAAAATTCAAGTCTTTAGCAATGATATTATACGATACATTCAATTAAGTGGTATTTTTCTAATTGGTATGAGACATAAGTTATTAATTTTCTTAATGGTTTTGTTTGAATGGATTCCAAATAAACATTACTAGATTCAACAAAAACCCCAAATAATATATTAAAATCATAAGGAAAACCATCAATTCTTAAGGTTTTTTATGAGATGCATGATTGATAGCATTAAAGCTCATTAATAGAGAGAATCATATCACAAACTACTCACTGGGCTTAAAATAATATAGAAGACACAAAAAATTGAGAATTAATCAAGGATTTTATCTCTCTTTAGGTTTAGATGTTTAGTAATGAAAATTTCCTTTTAATAAGTCATAAAGTAAAAAATATTGCTAGATTCTCAGGACATTTTTGTAACATTTATTTACTTAGATTAATATCTTTCTTAATGGTGCTCATAAATTATTTGTATCCATTTCTTTAATTTTTAGCTACTATACACAAACTTTGATGAGTTCTACAAATAAATTTTTTTTTTTTCACTTGGGTTTTTTATGAAGCCTGATATCTATAATACCTTTGTCAAATAAGCCTAATTTAATATAATGAGAATTTTAAGAACATTCATTTTTAATGGCTATAAGAGATTGTCTTCTAAATTTTTTATTAGCTACCAAGTATCCACAAAAAAGATCAAGTGTAGTTAATGGTCATCCACTACTATATAATACATCTATCTCCCACATGTTTTGAAAAAGTTTCTAGAGTACCCTATCAATAGGATTAATTGTGTTCTTGTATTATAAATGCACAATTTTGAAATAGGATGGTTTTCGAAAAACCTTTGTGCAAATGGTGGACTATTTGATGTGAAATATGATATAATAGAGGTTAGTGTTGTCACTTAGAATTGCACCCTTGCTAAAGTTGTTGTTGAACACCCTAGTGAAACATGGGAATGATATCAAGGTGTGGGACCTTACAAATGAGATCAAACCTTTGGAGAAGGTTGATTCCTATCTAACCTGGATGCAGTAGTGTTGGCCCAACTCAACACTACAAAATCCTATAGATAATCATATTATATTGATTATCTAGGGAAAAGGGGTAAGAAGAAATGCATAAAAAGGGAAAGGGGCAGTGATGCACCTAGATTAATGGTGTTTCTTCCTACCCACTACAACATAAAGAAGTGAAAAAACTACCATGAGAACTCACAAAAATATCTATTATATCATCTCCTAGATATGTATATGGAGGTTAGGGATTTCCAAGTGCTAAAAGGGAAAATTATCCATAGTTAGCTCCTACAAACATGTTTAACACAATATAAAATCATGGAAGATAACAAATAATAATTCAAACACAGAGGTAAACAACCTTCACGCAAAGTGTAAGAAGTGAGAAGAGGTGAAAACAACATTCCTTATTTATTTAGAGGTATGGGGCCTATTTTATAAAAGAAGAATTCTCTAGATGCAAAGCTCTTGAGAATTGTTACCTATTTTTCACTACGAGCTCAAACAGGTAGAGCTGAATCAAATTCATGAATTATGGGTACAGAAATTTTGAAGTTTTGCTGATTAAAGTATTCATTGATCATCATAGAGATCAATTTACATCTGAATTACAATTTTATTGTGCAAGTATTTGAAACAGAAAATTGAGAATTTGCATAGTAATGCCTTTTATTCATTTTGTAAAAACATTGAATCTCGCACAAGCCACGAGAGTAACTGAATTTGATTATGACAATCAAATGATGAATACAAAATTCAAAGATAAACTACACTACTAAAAAAATGTAAGCGCAAAGAAGAGGAGCAATTCATCATTGCCTGTAATGATGAATCACTTTCATTGATGTCTTCAGTTGTCACATCTCCAAGTTGTTGCAGCCTCATTTCCTTGCTCCATGAACCTGCAAAGTTATAAAGGAATGGCGTTAGAGGTGTACTCTAAGCAATGATGAATTACATTTTTCCTTATGCCTATGCTACCAACATGAATATAATTTGCATCAAATCAGGCATTCACCAGATGATTGAGTTACAAAGGCTAACAATCAAGAAAAATATAGTTCAATGGAAGCTTTCAGCTTCTTTTATTTTGCTAACATGTTTGTTTCAATGTACAGGAACAAGTTCATCATGTTCGAGATCATTTTATCAGATATGTGGAGAAAAACGGGCTCCCACAAGGGTAGAGCCCGGAATATAAGGAGGACGCTCTTTAATTACATGTGAAGAGCCATCAATATCAATTACAGTCATTAAGAAAAGTTGTTGTAACCAAGAAGAGATTCATAAATCAGCCGTAATTCATTTGTTATCTTTGTTTCAGCTCTACTTTGCATGCACTTTTGCATCTTAGTAAGGTATTGAGTTCCTTTATATTGAACGGAGAACAAAGTATTAATTATTTAAAACTGTTTCTAAGAACTCAAGATTTATAAATAGTCTGAAAGAGACTTTGAGAAACAGAGCACTATCATAAAAGAGTAGTCACATAATGATAGGACAACTAGTTTCAATGGTAAAGGGCAGTTTTGAAGACAAGAACTCAGTGAACTCTCTCTAAGAGGACAATAATTGCAGATAAAAGAGAGATTGCAGACTTTGATGACAACCTTATGTATGATTTTCAAAGTTTCATATGCTCGCAGTAAGGAAGAAAGATCATGCTACAGGGTAATGCATTCATCATATTGTTGCATGCAGCTTATTAAGACATGAATCTAGAAAGATAAGCATTCAACTACTACTAATAGAGCTAAGAGAAAGTTTCATATTTAGCAATATCCATGACATGGATTTAATAGCATGACAATCACAGCTATTACCAGTCATTGACATGCTCGCAAGGTACATAGCAATAACAAAAGATATATATGAAGTACAATGGAATTTTACTATGCACAATGAATCATCATCACTTATCAAACATGCATAAATATTACAAGTGCCAGATCAAAGCAACAGAGGAGTAGTGAATTTTCAACATCATAATCAAAAAGAGATAGTAACCAGATCAAATGGAGACTCATCCTGTATGTTCAAGTTAATGTAATGGCATTCAATCAAAAGAGAGACATCAAACAAGAAGGTGCAGTCATGATCTCATATCTTGTGCTAATGAAATATCAAAAGTTGCAGTCACATAATGATAGGATAGTCATACTAAGTGACAAAGATTTCATCAATGATGAGAATATGCAAATCAGGCTACTTCTTATGAATGATTTTATGATTGATAGACTTAACAGAGGTAATCTGTAGTAGCATCAAAGAAGGCAACCATGAATGAGCAATGCATATATACAAAGCATGAATCACTTTCGATGGGTAGCCAAGCTTTCAGGGAGTGGATTAATAAATGAATAACTATGTATTCCAATAGAAAAGGAGCAAGTTACAGTTTTTGGAACATCAAATGCTTATGGATTCATCATGAAAGTTTTCATAGTCATGTTAAATGAATGATAAATAGTTCAGTATCAAAGCAACTCAAGTGTGGAATGAAAAGACAACAGGACTATTTTTGTATATCGTTGTCTAGATGAATACTAAAAATTTTGTATGATAACATATGAGGTGAGCATCAAGAAATAGTTATAGGTATTCACCTTTCATGGAAACAACAAAAAGAGAAGGTCGGTGTATGGAGTTTTTCCCAAATAAATCTAAAGAAGAAGCTGATTAAAAATCATGGTGACCTTTATATTACAAAATGCACAGTATAAAAAGGAAAATTATAGATTTCTTCTCGCCCATGTAAGGGTTTTACTCAAAAAATGCAAAGTGCAACGAATCACAAGTACCCAGATGGAGTTTTTAAAGCCATATTCAGAATGCAAGAGGAAAATGTAAAATTTATGTTTGTCTCTTTCAAAGTCTGAACCAAGATTATATGGCGCCTCTGGTCAAAAAATGCAAAACACATAAATCAACAAGTGGCCATGGAGATAGCCATGGCCTTATGGCCATTTTTTCCTTATAAAGACTCAGTGAAAAGCCATAATAACAATAAGAACCAGCTTACCTTTGTCTCAGAAAGGGGGTCAACCAAGCTTAAGGAGAGATTATGGAGAAATCATCAACTTCAAGATTCAAACTCCAGCTCTCATGGTGACCAGAGCTATTATAAAGTGCAAAAAATCAACAGGGAAAAGAATGACACAGAATATATGAGAAAAGAGTTATATTTGTGCCTTAAGGCCTCAAAAACGCATTCAAATGCTTGCGAATACTCAGATTTGGGACATAATAGCCTTTTTCTTACCCTTCTTGTTCAGAATCTTCAAAAAATCATCAGAATCAATGGAGAAATCATCAAGTTCGAGTTCAAACCCTACTCCATGGTAGCCAACAGCTTCTTCATGAAGCTTCTCCAAAGTCAAGAGAATGAACATAATTTTTTTTAGGCTTCTCATCTCTCTTTTGGCATGGTTCGATGATTTTCTTTTTGACTATCTTTTGAAAGGAAAAATTATTATGTTTTTATTTACCGTGGCCTTGACTTTAAGTCATGATGCCTTATATCTAATGATGGTGGTCGTCCTTTTTCATATACACTTAGAGATGAGGTTTTCAAATATATGCTAAGTGCTTATTATATATTGCTGATGGGGTCGACTATTTCAATATGGCTGATGGTAATCGATTAATGTGAGGAGTTAAAATAATGACAAGTATAATGAGCATGGTCACCAATGATTGCTAAATTAGATTCTTTAGATTTATCTGTATTATTCAATGTAAATGAATTAATTAAATGATGCATTATAAATCATTTAATTAATTCATCATCTTAAAATGCAAATAAAGAATATTATGTAAGGCTGAGATACAACTATAGACTCAACTGAAGATTTGTCATGCAAAAATGGACTTTAAGTTTTCATGGGTGAATTGATTAAAGCAAGGTGGATTTTTGCATGTTTTGGCCCACGTTCAGAGATTTCCAGTTCAGTTTGAGTTACAGATCAGTTGCATGCTTTATGACTGCGAGTTCAAGACTGAGTTCACTCATTTTTGCATGAGTTTGAACCTTATTTTTAGGGATTTTTGCTTTTGCTCGGATTTCACCTTGGAATTATCATTTTCTCACTGAAATTGACTTTCAATTGGATCATTCGTACACTTTGGAGTTGCATCTTTTTTATATATTGGAAATTTTTTATCTTTTTCTCTAGTTCTTGTTATTCAGCCTTTGCATTCTGCAAAGTGAATTGTCATGTAACTCAGTTTTTGGATTAATACAAGAGTGTTTTACAGGTTCATTAGTTTATGATTTTCAAAGGATTCCTTCTAATTTTTAGTATTTTTGAATTTTCCTTCCAAGTTTCAGGCATCGTTATTGTGAGGAATTCGATCAAGAAATTACTATGTTTTCAGTTCTGAAACCTCTGATTTTTCTGTCTTTTTCACATATTTGTATGCAATTTAGTTTAAGTTCATTGGTTATACACTGTGCATGTACTTGATTAATCAATTTAGTCATGAAAACTTTGTTTTCCCTCAATATTGCATTAAATCAAAGCCTTTGTTTAAGGCATTCAAGTGACTGAGCTATCAAATCAGGTTGTGGAAATTAAGGTGCTGAGTGATTATTTGTGAGTTAGGTTGCAATTAGATTTCCAATTAGGTGCATCAACAAGTTTCATTACAGTTTAAGCATTACTTTCAATACCTCTAACATTTTTCCAACAATTTACCAGTTATTTAATTTGAGAATCATATATGAAGTCGGCCTAGAAACCGTAGGTTCAATCTCGTTATAGGTCACCCACAACCTGAGTTTGATCCAATGTTTCAACAGATTGTTGAGTTTAGTTATTCTAGCATTCGGGTGCAATATGTTTGACAATAGTTTTTGGCACACCCGGTGGGACTCTGAACCACTTTTTAGAGCAAGAATTTTATAGTTCAAGCTGTTGTTTTGGTATATACAGCAGTATTTCAGCCTTTCAGAGGATTATTTTCATATAACTAGTGAATCTGTTTCTCAGTTTCTAGCAGATCAAGTGCAAATAGCTTATGAGAAATATTCATACAAGAAGTTCTTCGTTTGAGTATTTGCAGCTGTCTTCGCCAAAGAGAATAGGAAGGACAACCAAGCGAACACCTAGTAAGCCTTCAAGAAAGCAATCAGTTTCTCTGATTCAAAGAGTAGAACCATTAGTTTACACATCGAGAAGGAGAGACAGATTGTTAACAAGGCAGCCAAGTTCATTTTCAGCTTCGCCAAGTTATAGAGTACCAGTTTCACCTGTACCGATTGTACAAGTTGTAAATCTTAGAGTACCAGTAGCTTTGATGGCCAGAGCGCATGCTTTTGTTCCATTTAATGGGGGCAGCTCATTAGATCTAGCTCAGCACGATGACATACTAGTAGCAACACTTAAAATTATGCCCTTCTTTACTGGTGAAGATCAGACTATGCCCATTAAGCATATTAGAGACATAGCCTCACTATGTGGAGTTCATCATGTGATTCAGGAGAACGTAGCTTTGAGGTTGTTAGCAGCGTCATTCAAGGGGAAAGCACTTCAGTGGTTTCGTGGCTTACCAGTCAATAGCATCCCAACATGGGATGATTTAGGAGACAAGCTGACCAAGCAATTTTTAGATAAGTCTGATCATTTATCTCTAGTTGAACAAATGATGACTATAAAGAGAGTGCCACAAGAACAGATGATGGACTTTAACTTCAGATTTCAAAGGACATGGTATCAAATTCCAGTAATGGTAAGGCCAACTCCTGACCACACTTTTCTATATTACCTTAGATCATTGCATAGTGATATTGCCTTAATGATATAGTCAATGGGTGGGTTAACATTACCAGCAGCATATGACATCGCTATTAGAGTTGAAAACAACCTTATACAAGTTGGTAAAATCACCCCAAGACCCCCTATGCCAATTTTCCCAGAGGTACAACCTTTTATGCCCATTCAAGTACCTCCAATAGCCACTATACCTATTGTTCCAGCCTTAGAATTCCAAACAGCAGCACAAAATAATGTTGTTCCAGCAAATTCTAATTTGCAAGGTCTTAAAGATACTCAACAGCAGCTAATAAATGACCAACAACAAATGGCCAAGTTACTACAAACTGTGAGTAACAACTTGGTAAGTCTTAAAAACTAGCAAGGTCAAAATTTTAGGCCTAATCAATCATCATTTCAAGCAAGCAGACTTGGTTATCAAGCTGATTACCAGGGACAGAGGAGGAATTTTAACTTTAGGCCTAATCAACCATTTAACCCAGCTGCTGCTAGCTCTTCAAAAGAGTTGATTCCAATACATAACAATTTAACATAGGATTATGTATGGTGCTATCCCTACAATTAGCCTCATAATCAAGCTACTTGCATGAACAGGGTGATTAATCAAGCCCTTATGGTGCAAAGTAGTTATGCTTCTGAAAAAACAACTAAGGACAATAATCAGCAAGATGATCAAATGCAGCAGAGTGACCTTGACGTTACCATGATGAACTGGCAAGGAAGTGAATTTTGCAGAGTTAACCACGTGCAAAGTCAAAATCAGTCAGCCACTTCTATTGCAGCCAATACGAGGGCCAAGAAAAGAGTATTTGATCTAAGAAATCAACTTGTTTCTAATAAGCAATAGGCAGAAAAAGACAAATAGCCTGTTGTTCAGCAAAAAAATCAAGATTTTATAGCCCAACAGGGGCAAGTTCAGCCTTCAATAGCTTAGAATGTTCAGATTTTACCAAGACAATAGGCTGGACCATCAAAGGAGCAGCCTAAAGTTCAGTTCCAGCCTCAAGTAGCACAAACAGATGCTGCTGCTCAAAAAGTACAGCAAAAGGTTAATGTTTCTTCTTTCAATATTGTTGAACATATGAAAAAGACAACTGTTGGAATTACTATGTTAGATGCATTACACCTGCATGGGAAAAAAGAAATTTTGCAAGAGGCTTTGGCTAAGATATCAATTTCTAATGAAACTAATAAAGAACAGCCCAGAGTTCTTGTGAACAGTTTAGATCAAAAACAGGAGCAGCCAACTAAAGAGGTAAAACCACCACCTTTTTATGTCAGCTTAATAATTGGTGATAACATAGTGCATAACTGCATGATCGATAGTGGAGCAAACAACTCAATTATGCCTAAACAACCGGTAGACAAGTTAGGATTTGAGTATGAACCATTGTCAAAAGGGGTAGTTCAGTTGGATGGTACAACTGTAAAGTCTGTAGGAGTTATTAAAAATTTGCCTCTTACATTGTATGCCTGTCCCAACTTTCAAATTTCACAAGACATATACATTATTGATCTCCCACCTTATTTTTCCATTTGCCTATCTAGAGACTTCACTACGAAATTAGGTGGTTATTTGTCATCAAACTGGTCACACATGTTTTTCAAGACCATATATGGTACTAGAGTCACGATTAAGTCAGAATCACTAGCTAAAGACCATATTGAACCTTATGTTTTGAATCCCATAAATGCAAACCTAGCTTTCCATGATCAGGAGGGTCAATCCATGACTCTCGACCCCATTGTACCTATAGAAGGCATACCTGACATAAATCTAGATGAGTGGGCAGCCGAGAATCACGAGGTTGATCCGTTCAATCTCATACACAAAGTAGGTTTGGGCATTTATATGATTCGGGAACCTGATGTAACTATTCCAAATCTGGTCAAGGGGGAAAAACAACAAGCATAGTAGATTGATTAGCTTTGGAAGCTATATTTTGACGGATCCAGAAGTAAAATTGGTGCTGGTGGAGGAGCTGTTTTGATTTCGCCTGAAGGAGACAGGTATTATTCAGCTTTTAGATTTTCTTTCAGCTATTCTAATAATGTTGTTGAGTATGAAGCATTAATACATGGCTTAGAATGGGCCAAAAAAAGAAAGATTAAGTGCTTATAGGTGTATGGTGATTCAAAATTGATAGCAAAATAGGTTAGAAATCTAAATTTAACAAAGAATAATTTTTTGAAATTGTATAAGCATCATGTTTGGAACTTAATTGAGGAGTTTGAGGCATTTAATCTGCAATCAGTACCAAGAATTCAAAATAAGCAAGCTGATAAACTTGCTGCTCTAGGGTCACAGTTTGACATTCTGACTAAAATTCACAATGTGGAGGTACAACAGTATGTGAACGTAGTTGTTAGACCTTCAGTACCTAATAATAAAATAAGTTGAAAGATTTTTGATAGTGATGAACAAATAGTTCATTTTCTGATGGAAGAAGCAGAGTTTTTTGTTGGAAATTAGCAGAAATTTGATCAGCAATATGGTGATCAAATCATGCAACTTAAGTCTAACAAGCTGCCAAAGGGTTTGGTGACCCTTGAATCCATCTTCAACACTAATGACCAGGTTAGAAGAGATAAATCAGGCATTACAATGAAGTAGGAGCATTATGAATCAATAGAAAAATATTCAAGGACAAGCTGCTTAAGCTTGGCAAAGTCTGTACAAAGGTAGAACAACAAGCCTTTATCTTACTTTGTCAAGAATTTAGCGATATTTTCGCCTGGAAGTATGGAGATTTGAAGGGTTTTAACCCCGAGTTAGCTCAGCATACAATTGAGCTCAAACCCAATGCAAAACTGGTAAGACAGAAACAGAGGCCCCTGAATATGAAGTTAGAACATTTGATGAAAACAAAATTAAACAAGCTGATTGAAGGTAGTATAATGTTTCCAATCAAACACACTTCTTGGGTGTCAAATTTGGTGCCTGTCAGAAAGAAGAGTGGAGAGATAAGGCTGTGCGTTGATTTTCGTGATCTAAATAGAGCTTCACTCAAAGATCACTATCCGCTGCCTTCAATGAAGCAAATATTGCAGGTTGTTTCAAGATCAAAAAGGTTTTCATTGCTGGATGGATATTCAGGTTATAACCAAATTTTGGTTAAGGAGGAAGACCAGTATAAGACAGCCTTTACCACCAAATGGGGTACTATGGCTTACAAAAAGATGTCATTTGGATTTTCAAATGCAGGAGCCACCTTTCAGAGAGCAATGGATATGGCTCTCCAAGGTTTGATAAATAAATTTGTTCTTGTTTACTTAGATGATATCACTTTTTTCTCATGAAATGCTAATGATCATTTCAGTCATCTTAGACAGATATTCGAGAGATGCAGAGAATATGGAATCTCTTTGAATCCAAAGAAGAGTATTTTTGTTGTTCACGAAGGTAAGCTTCTGGGTTACATTGTTTCAAAAGAAGGCATTTCTATTGACCCAGAACGTATTGCAGTCATTCTGGCTTTACTGCTACTCGCTCACAAAAAGGGTTTGCAGAGCTTTCTAGGAAGAATAAACTTCATGAGGAGGTTTATTCCCAATGTTGAAGCTTTATTACAACCATTAACAACCATGTTGAAGAAGAACATATAATTCAGCTGGTCAAAAGAAGGTAAGAGCAGTTTTGAGCATATTAAAGAGGCACTTGCAGCAACCCCTACTCTTATCAATCCTGATTTTGATAAAGATTTTATACTGTACGCATTCAAAGGAGTGGATACCATCTCTGCAATGCTCTGTTAGCAAAATAATGAAGGTATGGAGCAACCCATTACATTCTTTAGTCAAGTCTTGCATGATTACGAAACAAGATATTCATTCGTTGAGAAGCATGTGCTTGCTGTAGTGAGAAGTCTAAAAAAATTTAGACATATGTTGTCTAATAATAAGATAAATCTGCTGATAGCTCACCCAATAGTCAAGGAGTTTCTACTAAATAAAGACATTAATGATAAGAGAGCAGGCTAGATAACCAAATTCATGGAGTATGACATCAACATAAAGGTTACCAAGCTTGTTCGAGGTAAAGGACTGCGCGAACAGCTTGCAAAAAGTGAAGAAAACAACAGTGAAAAGTGTTGTGCAGTTTTTGCACACACGCCCCACTTGGAGTGGGGGACCCCCTTTCTTCGTTGTGTCTTTGACCTTTGATTTTATTGGATTTATCATTTTGGGGTCTTGACATGTTGGTTTTGCTGGTTTCACCCTTGCCTTGGGGTTGATATTGATTGAAATTAAGCTTTTGGCCAAGTCCGGGTTTTCACCTGGATCCGGGATTCTCCGCCTCCGGCGGATTTCTCCGGCCCTAGTTCCTTGTCCGTCTCTTGCCGAATTCTCCGATTCCGGGTTTTTTCCTAACTTCGGGATTTTCCGGTCCAGTCGGATTTTCCCGGATTCCGTCAAAATCCCGATCTTCCTGATTTCCCCGGTTCCTGCATTTCCGCGGAATCCGTGTCTCCGCGCATTCTGGGATTCTCCGAAATTCCACTTGGGGCACGGGTTTCCGGACTTGTCAGAAACGTCTTTTCGCGCATTAATGGCTGAGGTATCTTGGTTCAGACGGGTATAAGGGCGAATTTAGGGTATTTTCAGATTCATTCCAACTTCGATTGCTTCCTTGTTTTCTGCTCTGGCGATTCAGAACTTCCGTTTGAGCTTCGAGGTTTGATCTTGGATTGTTTGCGCGTGGATTGCTTGAGTGTTGCTGCCAGTATCTCGTTGCCTGGACGTGTTGTCACGTGGATTGATTTTCCAAGCTCGATTTCTGCTCGTCTTGATCCATGGTATGTATTCGTCGTCCTTCCGTTTGTTTGCATGGTGATTTGAGATTTTCTTGTACTGGGCGTTGTTGAATTTTGGGGTCGGCTCATATTTTGACTTTGGGTGTCGTATTTATTCAGTCGGTTTGATCCGTCTTTTTTATTTGAAGCCCATCTCTCGTGCCCTATGAGTTCCGTTTATCCGCTTGATTGCATATTTACACTTTAGACGGAATTCTGGGTCGTGTTGCTTAATTGTTTTGGGTGCGGGATGTGTTACCATGCGAATTTAGGGTTTTCTTGGTGTGTCGGTTAAAGCGATGATTTGATCTTGTGTTTGAATGACTTTCGCCTCGTTTTATGTTGGCTTCCCCGTCCTGTGAGGATTAGAGGGCTTTTAGGTAAATCCCGAACTGATATTTTAACCCTAAAAGCTTGCTCTGGTTTTAATGGCGGATATGTGGTTGTTCGATTTAGGGCATCGTCATTTTAGTATGGGATCCTTCCTTTGAGTGCTTCTGAGTGTTGGACCCTCTTTGCATATTCGAGTCTGGTGATTGTCGTCGGTTTTGGGTTCATTCGAGCTTTGATATTGAAGATCTTGTGGTCGCTCCTGTTTTGGTGCACGTTTTGCCATTTTTCGGGTTTCCGAGGCTGTCGCGGAATTTCTGGTCTCCCGGATTTTCCCGGTTTCCTTTTATTCCGCGGACAGGGTTAATTTCCGGTGCATTTGATGCTGTCCGCGAAAGTCCGTCCCATTCGGATTTTTCCGGATTTCCTGTCTGATTGCATTCTTTTGTATATTTCGATGAGGGAATTGATGGAGTGATTGTTAATGCCTATTTCTTGATTGCCAAAGAGTAAAATTGATGATTTTCCTTTGATTTCCGAGCATATTAATGATTTACATGGCTAATAGTGCTTTGGTGGCAGGAGTCCGTCTGGGTCGGATTTCTCCGGAATTCCGCCCCGAATGTATTTTCCCGGATTATACGATTTTCCCGGATTATTTGATTTCTCCGGATCTCGGAAGATTGGCAATTGGCATTTGGTTTTAATGGATTTGTGTGATGTATGCTAACCTTTTGGATGGATATGAGCTTAATAATTAAATTCTAATAATAATTCTTGGATGTGCAGGCTGAATCAAGCAAAGCTGCTGCTGGGAAGTCCAAAGGTGGTGCGGGGGCATCTGCAGTTTCCGAGACAGAAAAATTGAGATTAGACATGAAGAGTCAGGTCCCAGAGAGTAAGATATCCTCCGTGTGGGCAGATGTGTCTGATACCAACGTTGGTGCCTGGCGTTACGAAGAATTCAAACAGAGAACAGCTGAGAAGGACCAATCGGCATTGAGGCAAGGGATGATGAACTCAGGGTTGGTACACGTGGCAGGGTTCCCTCCAGCAGTCCAGTGTTACGAGCTGATTTTGGAGTGTGCTAGGCAGTACGCCTTTGACACACAGATGGTAGTTAGTACTGAGGGACGGGTGTTGGCAAATTTCAGTCCAGCCTCCATTGCCCGAGCTTTCAGCATGCCGGATCTCCCCTCGGTCTGCGCCCTAAACATTGACACTGCTCGCACGTATTATGAGAACGAGCCAGTCAAGGCTCAACAGCTTATCAACTCATGGCTTGAGAAGCCCAAGTCTCACCACTCTAAATTGCCCAAACAGTTGCACAGGGTGAAGTTCAGGCCAGATATTTATGATGCCATCACACTGTTGAGCAGGGTGGCCGGACTCAAAACTGCCGGGGTATTGGAAAGTTGGATGGTCCATGTGATCACCAAGATAGGCCAAGGAACGAATTACCACTGGGCAGGACTTATCAGTGCAGAAATAGATAGGCAACTGAGGAATGTTTTGGAAGGAAAGAAGTTTACCATGTCCTCCTTTGTTATATATATACTGGCCATCTCCTATCCCTACAAGGGACTTACTCCGGCAGGAACTATTGGACAGGACATTATCTATGAGGTCTATCCGGAATTGCACCTCGGGCACGGAGATTATAGGAGGGCCAATGATGCCTTCACTATGCACATTACCCGGACCCTTCAGAATGCGGAGCACATCAGATTGTCCGATGGGGCTAGGGGGTTGATTAAGAATTATGGGGCCTGGTTCATCCAGTTCCCCACTTTCACTTATCTCCGGATTGATGGATGCCCCGTTGCTCCCTACAGATTGCCCAGGTATCCCACTGACCACATAGTGCTACTGGAGGTCGTAAGACAAATTTGTGAGTTCGATACGGTGGTGAAGAGGGAGAAACATAAAACTGGTTTTGGAGGTGACTTCCCTCTTGGGATTGGCGTAGATGTGATGTGTCCTTCCATTCAATCAGCTCACACTGCAGGTGAGGAATTGGCCGCCTATGGATTCTCTTTCCATTCAAAGAGAATGAATTTTGACATCACCGGAGGGGCACAGAAAAGGGCTACCCGGGAATACAGGCACAAGGAGGACTTGGAGGACTACTGGGTCAACATCAAGGATGACCTTGATGCACGAAGGAAAAGGTATTCCCGGCTGCCAGTAGAGGCAATTAGGCAGTACAATGTGAAGCTGATTCCAGATCAGCTGGAGGATGATGGAAAACTGGTCCAGGACCATGTCTATGAACCCATCAAGGATAGGTCAGTAGCGGATATTGACTGGAATGAGCCTGAGGTGACAGAGTTGGAGGACTTAATGGCTCCGGTGCTAAAATATACCTTTGCTTGGATCAAACATGAGGTCTGGGTGTTGGAAAATGCCAATGTTCCCCTCACTTTCGACCTGATGGGGAATCTCAACCCCATGTCCACTTCAGAGGAATCCGGGGAAGAGGACCCCAAAGGGAAAACAGCCAAGGCCTCTCCTTTCAAAATCAAGGTCAGAAGCCCTAAGGGGACTCAACCTGCAGCAAAAAGGAAACCTATCGGCAAACGCAGGTGGAAGACCCTGACTATCAGCAGGTCCTCGGACGAGGAGGAGGTGGAGAAAGCTGAGGAGGAGGATGTTCCTCCACCGCCCAAGAAGGCCAGAACTACAAGGGTGGCGAAAAAGAAAGGCCAAACGACTTCGGAAGATGAGCCTCCGGTTGTGGATGTAGAAAGCTCCGGAGGGGAGAAGACCAAAGTATACACCAGAAGATCCAGAACTCCGTCCCCAAAGGATGCTGCACAGCCAAAGGTTTCTTCTCCAATATCGCCAGCCACTGAACAGGACAAGCCTGTCTCTCCTCCACAGGGTGTAACAGAACCGGTAAATCCGGATGAGCAGGAAATCAGCGGAGAAGCAGAGCCGTTTGAGGAAGGGGCATTATTCAGTGAGGCTGCCGGGCTCGAGGTAGAGACAGAAGAAAGGCACACTTCCCCTTTGGTACAGTACGAGGACTCTCCGGAGAGTGAGAAGGGCCGCGGATCTCCAGAACCAGAGAAAATCATCCCCGCTGGAACTCCATCGCCGGTGCTTCCTGAGTTGGGATTTGAGGAGATGGACCAAGGTGAACAACCCCCAGAGAAAGATGATGACAAGGCAACAGAAGAAGAAAAAGTCGAGGTGGCGGTAGCAGAAGAGGAGAAAGCCACAGAGGACCCGGGGAAAACTGACACAGAAGGAATCCGGACGGACCCTGTAGCCCCGGACTGGTTAGAAAAAGAAATAGCAAGGAAGAAACAGGTGATAGTGGAGGACACTCCTCTCGACTGGGATGCAATGTTATCTCAGATTGGAAAGGGGAAAAAGAAGAAGGCTGCTAGGATAATTTCCCGGGTGGAAAGGGATGAGGTGCATAACCGTGTAGTCCACATCGCCACCCCTGTTGCAGATAAAACAAGAGAAGAGGTAGTAGGCCAGGATTACAGTGTCCAAACCATTAACCTTGGGCCAGCTTCCCTAGAACAAGACATTGAGGAATTCGAGGGGTCAAGTGCTGTGATTCTGGATAGGTTGAAGAAGGAGACTCAGACAAAGAGAGAATTGAAAAGGGAAAATGAAAGGTTGAGGAAAAGCTTAGAAGAGGTCATGAAACCTCTACAGTCCCTCCATCCGTCCTCCTCTTCTACTCCCGGATTTCTGCCGAAGGAAACAATTTCTGGCATAGAGAAGATGAAGGCTTCCACACAAGCTGCCATAGACTGGTTAATGAGTGTTCGGACACAAGGGGATGAAGCTATTAAGGAGATCCTGTCTGTTGGCAAGGATGCAGTCCAAGGAAAAGAGCTGATGGAAAGCATCCTTTCTCAGGATATGAATGATGTCGATTCTCTGTTGCAGAAGACAAAGATTATTCTGGGGCATGGCAGGGAACAATTGGGCAAGGATGGAATTCTTCCCTCTTCCAGGTTGGATGAACCATGGGAATGGTTCGAAGCATTACAGATCAGGCAGGGAGCCCTGAAAAAGATAAAGAAACGAAGAAAAGCCATTGATGCCGACCTTACTGCAATCTATGATGGTTGCATTGCGTTTTTTGAAGTGATGACAGGGAGGAATAAGATGGCTCCCAAGTACCTGAGTTTGGATCAATTGAAGGAATGGTGGCATGAGGTTTATGCCCCAGATTCTGATGAGGTTGTCACTGGCCATATGCTTGATGATGCGGCTACATATTTGGCAATAATAGATAGATACCTGACCAGCAGAAAGGATTGGAAGGGGACCATTGAGCGGTCCAATGATGGGATTGAGTCAATTAAATGCCGGCTCAAAGTTTTGCCATTGCCACCCATTGCTGAGCTGGAGGGAGTTTTCTTGAAGGTCCAAGGGTCACCAGCGCGGAGAAAGGACAAAGGAAGCAGCGGTTAATGTTTATCTCGAGATTTGTGCTTCCCTATTATCATAGGGCATGCATTGGACCGGATTTCCTTGGGGATTGTGCCTTGGCCGACTTGGATGATGGCATTAAATGTGTGCCTTAGTTTGTTTCCTTGGCCGACCTGTTTTGGCGGTTTTTATTTTTTTGTAAAATGTTTGGCTGGGCCGACATGTTCTAAAAATTTGATAAATAGGCATTTTTGCCTTATTGTAAGGGACAGTTCAGAAGATTTTGATAGTAGAGATTAGCAAGAGCAATAGTTAGAGTTTTAGAATTTCTTAAAGCAGATATCATATTCAGAACAGTTGAATTGTTGCAGCATTTGATGATTAATACAATTGAAGGCATTGTGGTTTTCCTGGTGAAATCCTTTGTGTTACCTCATCTTGCATGGTTCTTTTGTTCTATCTTTTACATTGCTTGAAGATCTAGGGTTTATTATTCAGAAATAAATTAGTTTAGTTGGATAAATGGTGTATATGATTTCATATTTGGAATGTTGGTAGCTATCTTTGGTCTATACTCCCAGTAACTATCTGATTGTAGTAGGCTGGTGAAGTCAACCTGGACCATATATATTCAAATGTGCTTAGTTCGGTTGTAGATGCAAGTCTATGATTTGAAAATTTATACTCCTCAGAAGATTGCACTGTTCTTGTAAAGATTGCCTTGTGGGTCGAACAGGAATTGGTTATTTGAGATAGGTCCATTCCAAATATATGTCATTTGCATTGCTTGTCTGTTCAGTAATTTAGATTTTATTACCTTCCCTGCATCCCTATCTTTTGCAATTTCTTTATTATTATTCGGTTAGATTTAGGATTCAAGATCATCATATTGTTAGATCTGATAAATTGAAAAGGTTCAGTTTGCTTGTAGTAAGGTCCGATTGTGATTACCAGCAATTTCACATTTCATCTGAGTTGTTTTATGCATTGTTATGACCTAACACCCGAGAGACCTTGGGGTGATTTTCAGTAATTCATTATTGGAGATTACCTTTCAAGAGAGATAGGATTTTGTATTCTGTCTGAGTTGTTGCTGTGCAGAAAACACCATCAACAGATTGGCGCTAGAAGGAGGGCCTGAATGAGCACACTGGATCGTTTCTTGAATGCCATCTCTCCAGAGAGATTTAGGAGAAATACCAGATCCACCACCAGAGAGGAAGATTTAGAGGAACTTCAATTTCCCAATAGGTCAAGAAGGACTAGAGGGAGAGGAGAATCATCATCGCCCGCTCCATCACCAACATCATCCACATCCTCATATAGGGGAGTATCATCCTTACCTATCCCTTCACCAACATCGTCCATATCTTCTTACCCTGAGGTTGAAGCAATACCCGTTCCTGAAGAGGTTCCCCTTCAACAGTTCCAGCCTGCCGTTAACCAACCACAACCTCCACCCCCGCTTTTACCAATGGCTTTCCTTGCCAATAATCCGTCACCTTTGTCCTTCGGAGCTTATAATGTAATGCCTAAAAATCCTGAGCATTTCTGCTCGAAATTTCATGTAAATGACCCGAATAGAACTGCAGAAGAACACATAAGGATTTTCCAAACTTGCCTTAAAGACAGAGGAATTGTCCATGAAGATGTTGCTTGTAGGTTATTCCCTTACTCCCTGGGTGAAGAAGCTTTTTATTGGTACAACCATCTCCCTGCTGGCTCAATTCAGAACTGGGGTGACCTTGAAAAAACCTTTCTGCAAAAGTTCCGAATACCCATCAGTGCTAATGAGCTATACCTGCAATTTATCAAAGTCAAGAGAGAAGTCAACGAACCCATAGCCAGTTTCAATAATAGATTCCATCGTGCGTTCACCAGATTGCAAGATCCATATGTCCTAGATGATGGTACTGCCCTGGGAGTATATTATGAAGCTCTGGATAGTCTAACGGCAACCTTTCTGAAATGGAGACCTAACCCTCCAGCTACCTTGACAGACGCTTACACGGAGGCTGTCAAGCTTAGCACAGACTTGAGACAGCACTTGACGGGGCCATTGCCTTCTCTGGGACCAGTCGCACACCCTAACCAGATTCAGGCAGTAAATCAGGCTCTCACCAATCATACCCCTATTATGAATCCAGTCCCTCAATTATCAATGGTACCACACCCTGGTCATCCTATGAATCAGGTTTCTCCTATGATGAACTTCCCTCAACAGCAGGTTAACCAGCCTATGTACCAGTCACAATCAAATAGCTTCCCGGCTTATCTGCAGAATTCGGAAGTGTTGCATCAATCTCTGGGATCCGCCCCAGTACCTGTCCCACCTCTGAGTAACCCAAACCAGCCTCCCTACCGAGACCCTAATAAGGAAAGAATTGACGAAATGGCTGAACAAATAAAGAAGCTAAATCTAGAGGTGACTTATTTGAGAAACCAGAATAGCCAATTGCAAGCTGCTCAAAAGGGAATGCAATCCAATCAGAACAGGGAGTTCTCACAGGGGCAGAATTTCGACAGGGGACAACGCAATGACAGAGGATTTTACAATGACAGAGGGTATAACCAGGATAGAGGTTTCAACAACGATAGGAGGCAAAACTTTGATAGAGGCCAAGGAAGTGGGTCAGGATTTGACAAAAGGCCATCACAGGGACAGAACAGAACTTGGAATACAGGGCCTAATAATGGAGGAGTTCCTACTCCATTGGATCAGCCAGCCAATCAGATTGTTAATCAATCTGCCAACCAGCCAGTTAGCCAGGATAAACCTCCCACCGGGGTGTATCTCGCGAAGCAGCCCTGTCAGGATGGTGTAGGCTTCACAAAACAAGTCAGCATTCAGAACTGGAATGTCCTGAGTTCCAGACTGCGGCTTCTATCTTTCAGTATGAGGTAGAGAATAATGTGAATGGGCAGGAGATTGTTCCTTCCAATTCATATGATTCCCCTGTGCTGGTGTTGAACCATGCTCCTTTTCCCACTAGTAATGAAAATGTACCAGAAGAACCTGATTTCCAGAAAGATGAAATTGATCAGATTTGTAATGGAGATGAAGTAGCTCAGCTGTTTAACGAAGGGGAGATGAATGACAATGGCCCCTTGGATCAGGAAGAAACCTATGTTGAAGAAGTTCAGATGTTTCAGAGACAGGGATTGAGGGATATGCCTCACAGACGCCCACAGCCTGGAGGGCCCTTTACCACTTCCATTCCCCCCAACAATTTCACTACTCCTCCAGATCCTAATGCAAGTAACAATCCGTCTTATCCACAGGTGTCCAAGCAGTACCTTTCGAAAGATAGACAAGCTCGAGCAGAACCACAGAAGGAGAGGATTGTTCAAATAAGTAAGGAGAAGGTAGAGGAACCATCTAAAGAGGTTTCTACTGATATGAGTGAAGAACAGATGGCTTCGTACGTCGCAGAGGAATTCAAAAAATTAAAGGTAAACCTTTCTGCTTTTGAATTGTTGAGGTTTCCTGCAATTAGAAAGGCTGTCTTGGGTACTTATGATGCAAATTCAAAGACATTGGACAAATCTTCTGGGGAGCATGACAGCCAGACCTCCAGTTTTCAGCCTGTGAACACACAAAGTCAGACACCGAATAGGACTAATCCCCCCCTGGAGATAGAGGAAAAGAAAAGGACAGAACTCAAGTGGCCCAGATGGATACTCAGCCCACTTTGTTTCAAGGAAAAACGGAGACTCCTCCATTTCTGATTTCTGTCAGAATCTTTGGTAAGAACCTCCATAATTGTCTGTTGGATTCTGGTGCTTCCACTAATGTGATGCCTCTTGGAGTTTGTAGGGCTCTGGGAATTACACCTGCTGATTCCCAGAAAAAGGTGACTCAGTTGGATAGGACCGAAGTAAGTGTGGTAGGGGAACTTAACATGATCCATATGCAGATCGCTTCTGATCCTAGAATCCAACAGGTTATTAACATTCAGGTAGCTGACATTCCTGATGCGTACGGTTTAATTTTAGGAAGAGATTTCACCAGGGCCCTGAATGGGTATGTGTCTACCGACCACTCTCACATGTGGCTTCCCTGGAAGGGAGTGCCCAATCAGATAAGGATTGAGAGGGAGCCTAGAATGAAGTACATGATAACAGAATACCAAAAGACTTCGACCGAGGTTCTCATATCAGAAGCTGGAATGGGAAACTACTTGCTATCCGCCCCATATGAAGAATCAGATGTAGAAGAGGTGCTGATGTTGCATACGATGCCAGTGGACGCTGAAACAGGGTCCAGTCTTGTTGAAGTCCTAACAGAATCAGTTGAGGAAGAAGAAGAATCTGAGGATAGACAGATCAGCTTACTGGACAATTTCCAGGATTTCATTAAGCAATGTGTCGAAAATCAAACTCACTTGGGAAGGAGGACAAGTTTTAAGGAGTTACTCTTGCCGAATTGGTGCAGAGTCCACAATGCTTCTCACTCAGAATTGGAGTGTTGCTTGTGTCAGACAGCAGTGAAAGAAGTGTACAAAAGCATAAATCCATCTCAGGAGGTTGGCACAGATGAACAGAGTCTGCAGGCAAAGTCTGAGAATCAGAAACCTGTTGTGGCTGTGAAAACCTCTATTACTGATAAACCAAAAGACAAAATGAAGAAGACCACCACTGCGGAATACTGGACTCTGAAGTTTGATGGATCTAAGTCCAAGCAAGGGGCTGGAGCTGGATTTGAATTGATAAGTCCCAAAGGTAAGAGTTTCTTCGCAGCTCATAGACTCCAATTTCATTGTACAAATAATGTGGCTGAATATGAAGCTTTAATTCACGGACTCCTTATGGCACTCAAGAAAAAGGTCAAGGTCCTACAAGTTTTTGGTGACTCAGAATTAGTGGTCAAACAAGTAAGAAAGCAGTATGCCTGCCACGACAGGAGAATGACCAACTATAGGCATAGAGTGTGGGACCTCATTGAGGGGTTCGACGCTTTTAATATCCAATTGATCCCAAGGAAGAAGAATCAAACTGCTGATTCTCTAGCTCAAGCGGCCAGTACTTTGCAGCCCCTGTCTTTGTCAGGATTGAAGAAGTTTACTGTTGAATTAACTCCTGTCCCGTCAGTCCCTGACAATGTGACTAATTTTCAGGTGTTTGAGGATGATAAGCATATCCTTGACTTTATCACGAACACGGATGTTTTTGCTTCACAGATCATTGACGAAACAGAACCTCAGGAAGCAGAATTGGATCTGGAAGGTGTGCTAAACTTGAAGTCCAATACTATTCCAAGAGGAATGGTACAGCTGGAGAGGATTTTCGATATGGACAAAATCAGAGATCAGGAACAGGAATCTAAGAAAGAGTCTATCAGTGGGCAGTGTGACACTCACAATGTAGGCACTGAAGATGATGTAAGGAATGTTTTCATTGGTAAGATTTGTACCCCTGAAGAAAGACAGGGAATAATCAGAGCCCTATACGACTTTCCAGACATAGTGGCCTGGGGTTATGAAGACTTGAAGACTTACGATACATCCATCATAACTCACACTATACCTCTCAAGCCAGGTGCTAAGCCTTTTAGACAGAGGCAGAGACCTATTAATGCGCTGTTGGAGCCACTCATACAGAAGGAAGTTCAGAAACTGCTCTCCGCTAGAATTATATTTCCTGTCAGGCATTCTACTTGGGTGGCAAACCTGGTGCCAGTTAGAAAAAAGAACGGTGAAATTAGGCTCTGTGTTGACTTCAGAAATCTGAACAGGTCATCTGAAAAGGATAATTATCCAGTTCCCTCGTTGGATGAAGTGTTGCAAGTGGTTAATGGATCGCAGATGATGTCCTTTCTGGACGGCTATTCAGGATATAATCAGGTGATGGTCCAGTATGAGGACAGACACAAGACTGCCTTTACGACCAAGTGGGGAACTTTCGCCTACAGGAGGATGCCATTCGGGCTTATCAATGCAGGAGCCACGTTTCAACGAGCTATGGATATCGCTTTCAAGGACATCATAGGAAAGTGCATTATCATTTACATGGATGATCTGACTGTTTTCTCCAAAAACAGAGGGGATCATATCTCAGATCTGCGTAAGGTGTTCCAGAAGTGCAGGGAATTCGGCATCTCTTTGAATCCCAAGAAGTGTATTTTCGGGGTCACAGAGGGCAAATTGTTAGGGCACGTAATATCAGAAAAGGGCATTGCTATAGATCCAGAGAGGGTGGAAGCCATCCTAAGAATTCAGCCGCCTGCTAGCAAGAAAGAGATGAAATCTTTCTTTGGTAAGATTAATTTTGTCAGGAAATTCATCACTGGATTTGCTGAGATTGTCAAGCCACTAAATGCCATGTTGAAACAAGATGCCAAGATCGAGTGGACCACAGAAGCGAAGCAGTCCTTTGCAGAGATTAAGAGAGCCATTGCTGATGCTCCAGTGTTGGTGAGTCCGGACTATAGTAAACCGTTCTATATTTATTCCTTTGCCTCAGACCACTCATGTGCTGGAATGCTGACACAAAAGTCTGATGAGGGGAATGAGCATCCTATCGCTTTCATGAGCACGCCATTGAAGGATGCTGAGTTGAAATACCCATATGTGGAGAAGCAGGCATATGCCCTTGTTCGAGCAGTAAAGAAATTTAGGCACTATATCCTCAGAAACAAGGTGTTTGCAATTGTTCCTGATTCTGCAGTTAAGTTATTGCTGATGCAGAATGAGTTAGGGGAGCGCAGAGCTAAATGGGTAACCATGCTACAGGAGTATGACATTGAGATCCAGCCCATGAGGCTGGTAAGAGGACAGGGACTCACCCAGACCATGGCAGAGATAGGTCCTGAATTGTCTGTCTGTAATTATGACGTTGGAGCGGTTTCACCGGATGGTTGGTATGATGATATAGTTTATTATTTGCTGAATCAGCGAGCTCCTGATCGTTTAAATGCAGTACAGAGGCGGGCCTTGAGACTGAAAAGTGATGGTTTCATGCTGAAAGGAGCCGTCCTATACAAGAAGAATCACGAAGGTATTTACTTAAGGTGCCTTGGAAAACAGGAAGCAGAAAGAGTAATAAATGAGTTTCATGAGAAATATGGCACCGGTCACGGTTCTGCTATTGCTACTACGAACCAGATTTTACGGGCAGGATACTACTGGCCTACACTATTCAAGGATGTTCATCATCATGTTCGGACCTGTCACACTTGTCAGGCTGCAGCGACACGGGAAAGGTGTGCAGCGCTCCCGCTCCAGTCTGTTATTGAGGTAAAACCTTTTGCTCAATGGGGTATGGATTTCATCGGCCCCATCAATCCACCATCTTCTGCTGGACACAGGTATATTCTCACCATTACTGATTATTTTACAAGGTGGACTGAAGCATTTGCTTGTAGGCAGTGTACATCAGAGGTAGTAATCGATTTCTTAGAATCTGCCATTCTCAATCGGTTTGGATGTCCTTTCGCTGTTGTGTGTGATAATGGTCCTGCCTTTGCATCTTTGAAATTCTCAAACTGGGCTTTTGATCATGGCATTGTTGTTAAGTTTGCATCTAATTATTATCCCCAGGGGAATGGTCTAGCTGAATCCTCTAATAAGAACCTGTTGACTGTTATCCGAAAACTGTTAGAGAGGAACCCAAAGGATTGGCATACCCAGCTTAGGTTTGCTCTTTGGGCCGATCGTACTCGGGTTAAGTCCTCCATTGGTACCTCTCCTTATCATTTAGTGTACGGTCTGGAACCAGTTTTCCCTATCCAGCTTAAAATCCCAACTCTGCAGTTTATCAACCAGTTTTATGATGAGGGTGATAGAAGGGAAGCGAGATTAGCTGAATTGTTGCATCTTGAGGAAAAACGGGATAATGCCCTTGAAAGATTCGCCAAACATCAGGGGGTAGTCAAGCGATGGTTTGACAGGAGAGCTAAGGTCAAAGCCTTTAGGATTTCTGACCTTGTTCTGTATTGGGATAAGCCGCATGATCAGAAGGGTAGCCATGGTAAGTTTGATAGATTATGGCTTGGTCCTTACCAGATTGCTGAAATTCTGGGAGATAATGCCTTCCGTCTGAGGACTCTCACGGGAGAGGACATGCCACTGCCTGTTAATGGGCAGTATCTTAAACATTATTTCCAGTCTTGAGCTGTTCTCAGCTCTTTCCCCTGTAAATAGTTAGTTAGGTTGCTTTCTTTGCTTGTTTGTTTGTTTTGGTTCGGGTGGGTTTCCCTTTCGCTTTGCTGGCTTTGTTTGGTTAAAGTAGGTCTGCTTTGGTTTGTTTGTTTTGCTTTGCGTTGCTCTTGCTTTTGGTCTTATCTCCTTGTGGGATTGTGGGTGCATCTGTATGATAATGGTGACAAAGCAGGTCCAATGTTTCTGATATTTCCCTTACAAACTTTAATCTTTTTTCCAGAATGTTATGGTATGAATTCCGTTGCCTATGTCACTTGTCCTTGTGGTAAGGCGAAGATTTTCTGGTCACTCTGCACAGGAATGTATTGGGGTCTTATACCTTTAATCTTTAAATATACCTGAAGTCGTAAAAGGTCCTTATAAGGTCTGGACAGGTGAAAAATCTTTTTCTGCTCTAGTGCCACTGTGGTTCTCAGCCCTGAGTGTGAACTTCACTGTTCACAGGTTGAATAAGTTGAGTAAAAAGAAATATTCGTATAAAAAAAAAGAAAGAGAAGAAGCAAAAGAAAAGAAATGGATATTGAAAATCTTGAGGTTCGAATTCAACTCATCAGGGGGATCTGAATATCTCTGCCGGGGCTATAGACGCCTGGCTGGCAGTAGAGCTATGTTCAGGAGGATCACAGCGATAACCTCGTCGGGGCTATGAACGCCTGACTGGCAGCGAGGCTCTATCCAGGTTACTTTTAGGGTCAGAATCTTTACGTAGCCTGTTCATACCAAGTCTGGTTCTTTGCAACTGAAGGTAGGTAATATATGCACCTGCACACACTTGGACCCTGGTATAGGAATGTCTGAATGTCTGGGAGTTTCTTTGCTTTAACTTAGGGTGACGGCTGGGTACTTGAGTTGAAATCAGAGTTCTGGGTTCTTGATTCCAGTTTGTCATCGAAATGCTCAGGAGCATTTCCCCAGCAGAGTCGCCATTTGTTGTGCAGTTTTTGCACACACGCCCCACTTGGAGTGGGGGACCCCCTTTCTTTTTTGTGTCTTTGACCTTTGATTTTATTGGATTTATCATTTTGGGGTCTTGACATGTTGGTTTTGCTGGCTTCGCCCTTGCCTTGGGGTTGCAATTGATTGAAATTGGGTTTTTGGCCAAGTCCGGGTTTTCACCTGGATCCGGGATTTTCCGCCTCCGGCGGATTTCTCCGGCCCCGGTTTTTTGTCCGTCTCTTGCCGAATTCTCCGATTCCGGGTTTTTTCCTAACTTCGGGATTTTCCGGTCCAGTCGGATTTTCCCGGATTCCGTCAAAATCCCGATCTTCCTGATTTCCCCGGTTCCTGCATTTCCGCGGAATCCGTGTCTCCGCGCATTCTGGGATTCTCCGAAATTCCACTTGGGGCACGGGTTTCCGGACTTGTCAGAAACGTCTTTTCGCGCATTAATGGCTGAGGTATCTTGGTTCAGACGGGTATAAGGGCGAATTTAGGGCATTTTCTGATTCATTCCAACTTCGATTGCTTCCTTGTTTTCTGCTCTGGCGATTCAGAACTTCCGTTTGAGCTTTGAGGTTTGATCTTGGTTTGTTTGCGCGTGGATTGCTTGAGTGTTGCTGCCAGTATCTCGTTGCTTGGACGTGTTGTCACGTGGATTGATTTTCTAAGCTCGATTTCTGCTCGTCTTGATCCATGGTATGTATTCGTCGCCCTTCCGTTAGCTTGCATGGTGATTTGGGGTTTTCTTGTACTGGGCATTGTTGAATTTTGGGGTCGGCTCATGTTTTGACTTTGGGTGTCGTATTTATTCAGTCGGTTTGATCCGTTTTTTTATTTGAAGCCCATCTCTCGTGCCCTATGAGTTCCGTTTATCCGCTTGATTGCATATTTACACTTTAGACGGAATTCTGGGTCGTGTTGCTTAATTGTTTTGGGTGCGGGATGTGTTACCATGCGAATTTAGGGTTTTCTTGGTGTTTCGGTTAAAGCGATGATTTGATCTTGTGTTTGAATGACTTTCGCCTCGTTTTATGTTGGCTTCCCCGTCCTGTGAGGATTAGAGGGCTTTTAGGTAAATCCCGAACTGATATTTTAACCCTAAAAGCTTGCTCTGGTTTTAATGGCGGATATGTGGTTGTTCGATTTAGGGCATCGTCATTTTAGTATGGGATCCTTCCTTTGAGTGCTTCTGAGTGTTGGACCCTCTTTGCATATTCGAGTCTGGTGATTGTCGTCGGTTTTGGGTTCATTCGAGCTTTGATATTGAAGATCTTGTGGTCGCTCCTGTTTTGGTGCACGTTTTGCCATTTTTCGGGTTTCCGAGGCTGTCGCGGAATTTCTGGTCTCCCGGATTTTCCCGGTTTCCTTTTATTCCGCGGACAGGGTTAATTTCCGGTGCATTTGATGCTGTCCGCGAAAGTCCGTCCCATTCGGATTTTTCCGGATTTCCTGTCTGATTGCATTCTTTTGTATATTTCGATGAGGGAATTGATGGAGTGATTGTTAATGCCTATTTCTTGATTGCCAAAGAGTAAAATTGATGATTTTCCTTTGATTTCCGAGCATATTAATGATTTACATGGCTAATAGTGCTTTGGTGGCAGGAGTCCGTCTGGGTCGGATTTCTCCGGAATTCCGCCCCGAATGTATTTTCCCGGATTATACGATTTTCCCGGATTATTTGATTTCTCCGGATCTCGGAAGATTGGCAATTGGCATTTGGTTTTAATGGATTTGTATGATGTATGCTAACCTTTTGGATGGATATGAGCTTAATAATTAAATTCTAATAATAATTCTTGGATGTGCAGGCTGAATCAAGCAAAGCTGCTGCTGGGAAGTCCAAAGGTGGTGCGGGGGCATCTGCAGTTTCCGAGACAGAAAAATTGAGATTAGACATGAGGAGTCAGGTCCCAGAGAGTAAGATATCCTCCGTGTGGGCAGATGTGTCTGATACCAACGTTGGTGCCTGGCGTTACGAAGAATTCAAACAGAGAACAGCTGAGAAGGACCAATCGGCATTGAGGCAAGGGATGATGAACTCAGGGTTGGTACACGTGGCAGGGTTCCCTCCAGCAGTCCAGTGTTACGAGCTGATTTTGGAGTGTGCTAGGCAGTACGCCTTTGACACACAGATGGTAGTTAGTACTGAGGGGCGGGTGTTGGCAAATTTCAGTCCAGCCTCCATTGCCCGAGCTTTCAGCATGCCGGATCTCCCCTCGGTCTGCGCCCTAAACATTGACACTGCTCGCACGTATTATGAGAACGAGCCAGTTAAGGCTCAACAGCTTATCAACTCATGGCTTGAGAAGCCCAAGTCTCACCACTCTAAATTGCCCAAACAGTTGCACAGGGTGAAGTTCAGGCCAGATATTTATGATGCCATCACACTGTTGAGCAGGGTGGCCGGACTCAAAACTGCCGGGGTATTGGAAAGTTGGATGGTCCATGTGATCACCAAGATAGGCCAAGGAACGAATTACCACTGGGCAGGACTTATCAGTGCAGAAATAGATAGGCAACTGAGGAATGTTTTGGAAGGAAAGAAGTTTACCATGTCCTCCTTTGTTATATATATACTGGCCATCTCCTATCCCTACAAGGGACTTACTCCGGCAGGAACTATTGGACAGGACATTATCTATGAGGTCTATCCGGAATTGCACCTCGGACACGGAGATTATAGGAGGGCCAATGATGCCTTCACTATGCACATTACCCGGACCCTTCAGAATGCGGAGCACATCAGATTGTCCGATGGGGCTAAGGGGTTGATTAAGAATTATGGGGCCTGGTTCATCCAGTTCCCCACTTTCACTTATCTCCGGATTGATGGATGCCCCGTTGCTCCCTACAGATTGCCCAGGTATCCCACTGACCACATAGTGCTACTGGAGGTCGTAAGACAAATTTGTGAGTTCGATACGGTGGTCAAGAAGGAGAAACATAAAACTGGTTTTGGAGGTGACTTCCCTCTTGGGATTGGCGTAGATGTGATGTGTCCTTCCATTCAATCAGCTCACACTGCAGGTGAGGAATTGGCAGCCTATGGATTCTCTTTCCATTCAAAGAGAATGAATTTTGACATCACCGGAGGGGCACAGAAAAGGGCTACCCGGGAATACAGGCACAAGGAGGACTTGGAGGACTACTGGGTCAACATCAAGGATGACCTTGATGCACGAAGGAAAAGGTATTCCCGGCTGCCAGTAGAGGCAATTAGGCAGTACAATGTGAAGCTGATTCCAGATCAGCTGGAGGATGATGGAAAATTGGTCCAGGACCATGTCTATGAGCCCATCAAGGATAGGTCAGTAGCGGATATTGACTGGAATGAGCCTGAGGTGACAGAGTTGGAGGACTTAATGGCTCCGGTGCTAAAATATACCTTTGCTTGGATCAAACATGAGGTCTGGGTGTTGGAAAATGCCAATGTTCCCCTCACTTTCGACCTGATGGGGAATCTCAACCCCATGTCCACTTCAGAGGAATCCGGGGAAGAGGACCCCAAAGGGAAAACAGCCAAGGCCTCTCCTTTCAAAATCAAGGTCAGAAGCCCTAAGGGGACTCAACCTGCAGCAAAAAGGAAACCTATCGGCAAACGCAGGTGGAAGACCCTGACTATCAGCAGGTCCTCGGACGAGGAGGAGGTGGAGAAAGCTGAGGAGGAGGATGTTCCTCCACCGCCCAAGAAAGCCAGAACTACAAGGGCGGCGAAAAAGAAAGGCCAAACGACTTCGGAAGATGAGCCTCCGGTTGTGGATGTAGAAAGCTCCGGAGGGGAGAAGACCAAAGTATACACCAGAAGATCCAGAACTCCGTCCCCAAAGGATGCTGCACAGCCAAAGGTTTCTTCTCCAATATCGCCAGCCGCTGAACAGGACATGCCTATCTCTCCTCCACAGGGTGTAACAGAACCGGTAAATCCGGATGAGCAGGAAATTAGCGGAGAAGCAGAGCCGTTTGAGGAAGGGGCATTATTCAGTGAGGCTGCCGGGCTCGAGGTAGAGACAGAGGAAGGGCACACTTCCCCTTTGGTACAGTACGAGGACTCTCCGGAGAGTGAGAAGGGTCGCGGATCTCCAGAACCAGAGAAAATCATCCCCGCTGGAACTCCATCGCCGGTGCTTCCTGAGTTGAGATTTGAGGAGATGGACCAAGGTGAACAACCCCCAGAGAAAGATGATGACAAGGCAACAGAAGAAGGAGAAGTCGAGGTGGCAGTAGCAGAAGAGGAGAAAGCCACAAAAGACCCGGGGAAAACTGACACAGAAGGAATCCGGACGGACCCTGTAGCCCCGGACTGGTTAGAAAAAGAAATAGCAAGGAAGAAACAGGTGATAGTGGAGGACACTCCTCTCGACTGGGATGCAATGTTATCTCAGATTGGAAAGGGGAAAAAGAAGAAGGTGGCTAGGATAATTTCCCGGGTGGAAAGGGATGAGGTGCATAACCGTGTAGTACACATCGCCACCCCTGTTGCAGATAAAACAAGAGAAGAGGTAGTAGGCCAGGATTACAGTGTCCAAACCATTAACCTTGGGCCGGCTTCCCTAGAACAAGACATTGAGGAATTCGAGGGGTCAAGTGCTGTGATTCTGGATAGGTTGAAGAAGGAGACTCAGACAAAGAGAGAATTGAAAAGGGAAAATGAAAGGTTGAGGAAAAGCTTAGAAGAGGTCATGAGACCTCTACAGTCCCTCCATCCGTCCTCCTCTTCTACTCCCGGATTTCTGCCGAAGGAAACAATTTCTGGCATAGAGAAGATGAAGGCTTCCACACAAGCTGCCATGGACTGGTTGATGAGTGTTCGGACACAAGGGGATGAAGCTATTAAGGAGATCCTGTCAGTTGGCAGGGATGCAGTCCAAAGAAAAGAGCTGATGGAGGGTATCCTTTCTCAGGATATGAATGATGTCGATTCTCTGTTGCAGAAGACAAAGATTATTCTAGGACATGGCAGGGAACAATTGGGCAAGGATGGAATTCTTCCCTCTTCCAGGTTGGATGAACCATGGGAATGGTTCGAAGCATTACAGGTCAGGCAGGGAGCCCTGAAAAAGATAAAGAAACGAAGAAAAGCCATTGATGCCGACCTTACTGCAATCTATGATGGTTGCATTGCATTTTTTGAAGTGATGACAGGGAGGAATAAGATGGCTCCCAAGTACCTGAGTTTGGATCAATTGAGGGAATGGTGGCATGAGGTTTATGCCCCAGATTCTGATGAGGTTGTCACTGGCCATATGCTTGATGATGCGGCTACATATTTGGCAATAATAGATAGATACCTGACCAGCAGAAAGGATTGGAAGGGGACCATTGAGCGGTCCAATGGTGGGATTGAGTCAATTAAATTCCGGCTCAAAGTTTTGCCATTGCCACCCATTGCTGAGCTGGAGGAAGTTTTCTTGAAGGTCCAAGGGTCACCAGCGCGGAAAAAGGACAAAGGAAGCAGCGGTTAATGTTTATCTCGAGATTTGTGCTTCCCTATTATTATAGGGCATGCATTGGACCGGATTTCCTTGGAGATTGTGCCTTGGCCGACTTGGATGATGGCATTAAATGTGTGCCTTAGTTTGTTTCCTTGGCCGACCTGTTTTGGCGGTTTTTATTTTTTTGTAGAATGTTTGGCTGGGCTGACATGTTCTAAAAATTTGATAAATAGGCATTTTTGCCTTATTGTAAGGGACAGTTCAGAAGATTTTGATAGTAGAGATTAGCAAGAGCAATAGTTAGAGTTTTAGAATTTCTTAAAGCAGATATCATATTCAGAACAGTTGAATTGTTGCAGCATTTGATGATTAATACAATTGAAGGCATTGTGGTTTTCCTGGTGAAATCCTTTGTGTTACCTCATCTTGCATGGTTCTTTTGTTCTATCTTTTACATTGCTTGAAGATCTAGGGTTTATTATTCAGAAATAAATTAGTTTAGTTGGATAAATGGTGTATATGATTTCATATTTGGAATGTTGGTAGCTATCTTTGGTCTATACTCCCAGTAACTATCTGATTGTAGTAGGCTGGTGAAGTCAACCTGGACCATATATATTCAAATGTGCTTGAGTTCGGTTGTAGATGCAAGTCTATGATTTGAAAATTTATACTCCTCAGAAGATTGCACTGTTCTTGTAAAGATTGCCTTGTGGGTCTAACAGGAATCGGTTATTTGAGATAGGTCCATTCCAAATATATGTCATTTGCATTGCTTGTCTGTTCAGTAATTTAGATTTTATTACCTTCCCCACATCCTTATCTTTTGCAATTTCTTTATTATTCGGTTAGATTTAGGATTCAAGATCATCATATTGTTAGATCTGATAAATTGAAAAGGTTCAGTTTGCTTGTAGTAAGGTCCGATTGTGATTACCAGCAATTTCACATTTCATCTGAGTTGTTTTATGCATTGTTATGACCTAACACCCGAGAGACCTTGGGGTGATTTTCAGTAATTCATTATTGGAGATTACCTTTCAAGAGAGATAGGATTTTGTATTCTATCTGAGTTGTTGCTGTGCAGAAAACACCATCAACAAAAAGGTTGCTACAATTTTGAATAATGAAGAAGAACCTGTTGTTTTAGCTGTTCCAACTGATTGGATCCATCAGAGGATCCATTACTTGCATACTAGAGATTGTCCAGAAAGTTTAGACAAGTCTAAATGAAGATATTACAGGTTACAAGCAATTCCTTATGCAGAAATTGATGGTGTTCTTTATAAGAAAGATTTCAATGGTGTTTTTCTCAGATGTATTTATCTAGATCAGACTGAAAGAATTCTTGAAGAATTCCATGATGGACCTGCTGGAGGTCATTTTGTACCATGTACTACAGCTCTGAAAGTTATAAAGGTAGGCTATTATTGGCCAGATCTTTTCAAGGATGCTCATACTTATGTTAGAAAATGTGCCAAATGTTTACTTTTTGTAGGAAAACAAAAGTTAGTAGCTCTACCCCTGAATCCAATTCAGGTTGAGCAGCCATTTGGAAAGTGGGGACTCAATTTTATTGGTCCAATCAATCCACCCTCAAGTGTTGGGCACAAATGGATTTTAACTATCACAGACTACTTTACGAAGTGGAATGAAGCAATCGCATTAAGGGATGCAAATGAAACATCAGTTCTCAACTTCTATCAGGATATAGTTTCCAGGTTTGGTACACCTAATTCAATTATTTCTGACAATGCTTTGGCTTTTGTTGGTTTAAGAGTTTCAGATTAGTCAGTAAAGAATAATATTTATCTGAACATTTCATCCAATTATTACCCCCAGGGTAATGGAAAAGCTTAATCAACAAATAAGAATCTGATTAAGATCATACATAATATTATTGAAGATAATCAGAGGTCATGGCATGTCAAGCTCAAGTTAGCCCTGTGGGCTAATAGAGTTACACCAAAATGATCAACAGGATTTTCACCCTATGTTTTCGTTTATGGAAAAGAGGCCAAATTGCCTATCTCAATTGAATTGCCAACTTTGAGTTACATAAAAGAGCTTGAGTTACTTGAGGAACAACCAATGCAAGTCAAACTTGCTCAATTAACAGAGTTGGAAGAAACCAGAAGGGAAGCCTATAGAAAGCTTTAGATTCATCATTCTCAAATG
>VDFB02130445.1:0-20710 GCA_007258455.2 Sequoia sempervirens
AAACCTTGATCCTTTAGTCACATTATCATCATCTTCATGTTGTTTCAGGATGTTTCCTTCCCACACCAAACAATGTTGTCATCATCCTCATCACTTGTCAATTGGTTTTCAACTTGACTAGGAGCACGATCATGGTTATCCTTTGATTCTTGTGTGTGCTTGCTTGCTTGCTTGCTTGTAGGCATCATTCATATGCATTTGTCACGGTCCTTATAGTGTATCATCCATAATAGAATACACACTTCCCCATATCATCCATAATAAAAGACAAAAAAATAAAAAATCATAAAACTATTAAAAGACAAAAAAATAAAATATTCTCAAAAAGAAAAGAAAAGAAAATCATAAAACCTCAAAATCCAAAAAAATTAAAACATTTCAAAAATCCAAAAAATCAAAACATTTCAAAAATCCAAAAAAATCAAAACATGTGAAAAACACAAAAACATCCAAATAACACTCAAAAATCCCACAAACAGAGTCAAAGTCAGTCATGTCAGTCAGTTCATGTCATTGTTAAACTGCATTGCCTCTGCGACTAAATGTAGGCAAGGCCATCTATCGATGAGCCCCCAAGGTTACCTAAGTCAATCCTTTAGTTTTTTTCGCGTTAGTCACAATAAATCAAACATTGTCCACAAAGACAAAAACAATCATCAAAACATCAAGACAAAGTAACACATCAACAAGACAACAAGCCTACGACGTCACTTAGTCAAACCAAATGAATTGTCAAAAATGTCAAACTGTCAACCAATTAACTTATGTCTAATACAGGATGTGTCCTTCCTGAAACCAAAAATTTTCATTTAGTCAAAACATTTTCATTTTCCTTATATGGGTGGTCACATGGTTGAAACCAGACTTGACATCTTATACATGTTTCCTCTCCTGAAACTAGGATTGTCAAGCAATCAACCCGTTAATCAATTAGTCAAATAACTGTCAAACAAATCAAATTTTGACAAACACTCTAAATGGTTGTTGACTTTGTCAGTCTATTTCAAAATGTCTTATCATTTTATTGTTGTCTCTTGGTCATATTACTCGCTACCTCGAGGATATCCTATGAAGGATTTAGAGGTGCGAGGACGTCTCATGACATGTTTTCCTTGATTGATGTCTTTGGTGTGTCTTGGCAAAAAGACTGGGACAACTTTTCTCTTAGTATGAGTTGGGACATTCCTTGTCTGTGACTGTCTATTTTTTGCAAGTGGATGACCTTGCACACCTTGGTCTATGTCATACCATGGTGTTTGTTGTCCATTTGTAACATTTTATTTCCTAATGATGATTAATGCAATACCTATTTGTACTTTGGAAAAATATTGAAGGTTTCTTTCTCTGTGATACCATTCCTATTTTCAACTCTAACATTTCTTCTAGTCCACATCCTCATCATCCTTGTCTATTTTCCCCTATCCTTTTATTCCTCATCTTCTAGTCCTTTCATCCATTTCAAGAGCACACTCGTGTTCCTTGAACTCGCCTGTCCTCTCGAGGGGGCATACCGCTAGCTACCTCCTCGTCATTCTTCCTCATCCAATTTTTTGTTGAGGCATATCATGAACTAAATTTTTCTTTTTCATAATGCGATAAACTACATTATGACAAAGATGGGCAAAATGTTGACACATAAAATTGACCTAGGCCTGTAAACTTTATTTTTCGCCATATTTCTTCTCAACATAATTAAAATATTTAATTATGTCCTATAGTCCAAATTCAACTATTAATTAAATAATTCTTAATTATTTAATTAATTCATCTTTTATTCCTCCTGACTAATTAAATAAATAAATTACATTTATTTTATTTAAATATGTCACTAATGTCTTATGTCTCCCTATAATTAAATAAATTCCTAAATTTATTTAATTATTATTTGTCCACCATTTCCTCCTGATTATTTAAATAAATAAACTTTATTTATTTATTTAAATATGTCATTAATTCATTATGTATTCTTGTAATTAAATAAATTCCTATGGTTTATTTAATTATTGACCACCTTATCCATTTCATCCATAATTAAATAATTAGTATTAATTATTTAATTGTCATATAGACTTTTCTTCTAATTTTAAATAAAGTCATTTATTTAAAATTCCCCAATTTCTATTTTCCCACCAAGTAAATAATTTAAAATAATTATTTACTGTCACATGACTCCACCACTTTTGAATTAAATTAAATTTTAATTGAAAAGGTCAACATCACCTCTTGAATCAAATAATTTTAAATTATTATTTGATTTTCCAACACTCTTTTTTCATGCCCAATATCTCCTTGTCACATGCATTCTTGACCTTTGATTTGATTTTCCTAAAATCAAATCTAAGCCCTCCATTTCAAATTTTAACCTAATTTTTCCCTAACCCTAATTGTTGGTTGTCACATGTAATTTCAACCTTTGATCTTAGGAATTTGTCAAACTATCAATCCTGACCATTCATCCAAAATTGACTTTTTATAAAAAGGAAATGCCAACCTCATTTGGGGACTTTTTTTCATCTCCTGACTTCATCACTTCATCATCTCACATCTCATGCTTCAAAATTTAGGCTTCCATACTTCTTCATGCTTATAGAAATCTGAGTACACTTGCATTTCAAGTCAAAATCCTTCAATATTTGCTTAGGGATTGTCATAGGTCATAGTTGCTCACAAAAAACTAAGGGCAAACATCATTTTATAGAAAATGAGAGGGGGAGGTGGCTCATGGATAGAGTTAAAGGAAAATAGGATAGCTAATGGGAACAAAGAGAAAAATGAACAAGCTGAATCCCATTAAGGGGTCTGAAGCCGTGCCTTGAGGTTGATGTAGTTAGTTTTGATTAGAAATATTACTAGCTATTTTTTTGTATGTGTTTACAGCCGATCCTTAGTAGGTTCAAAGTCAATGTAGCTGGTGACAGGAGATTTAAATAAGATAATAAGATATGTATGGTCATTGTTGTGTTAAAATGCTTTCTAAGCTTTATCTTTTGTCATGAACATTGGTAGTTGTAGGCTTGTGGATGTGTGGAAGTTGCCTAATTGGTTTGAGACCATGTGCATTTGGATTCTCTTGCCATCACAAACCCAGAAGTCCATGCTCTATTCATTGTTTATCTTACCACATAGTGTCATTGCCTTAGCAACAATCGAGTATGCTCTTTTCTGTGAGTTGGGAAAATTATATTCTTCCTTCAATTGTTCCCAAGTATTTAGTCCATCATTACCCTGTATGTTGTTGAAGATTTTAATGCCTATCCTATCCCATTTGAGGGTTGAACAACCTATGGCCCAAGCTAGAGGCTTGTTAAGGTTAGATTCCACTATATATATTTGAAGCCAAACAAATTATTCTTAGTTCCATTACCATCCTCTTTCCACTTTATAAGGTTCTTGACAAAAAATACTGGCAAAAATAGTAGATCCAGTTGGTTTTGTCTCATGGTTCCCAAACAAAATTTTACAAATTTGTAAACCTTTCCATTTCCTAGAATTTTTATGGGTAGATTCATTCAAATTATTCATGATGAGAACCTTCTAAGGCTCATCACCAGTAAGAGCTTTAACTATCCATTTTACTACTAAGGCTATACATTGCTTTTGCAAATCTTTTAATCCAAGGTCACCTTCCCCTTTCCTTAAACAATACCACTACCAATTCACAACTTTTTTCTCTTCTTCCCCTTCCCAACCGACCATAGAAAATCCTTGATCAATTTTTGCACCATATTAATTTGATAACTTGCAAGGAACCAAGCCAAAGCATAGTAAATAGAGTAAGAAGCAAGTATTTTTTGGCAAACCTAAACCATCCCCACAAGGGAGAGATAATTTTTATTCCACCCTTTCAATTTTATTTCAATATTATTGAACATCCAATTCCACATCTCTTTCAGTGATGGATTTACTGAGAATGGTATCCCCAAATACCTTACAATCTTGTCAATGCCATGCCATTCTCAAACAATCTTAATAGACCAACTAGGAGGAGTATGCTTCTAACAAAGAAACATAGATTTTGTCTCAAATATCCTTGAGCTTGAGGCCTAAACAAAGAACCCTAGCCTTTTAGCAAGATTATTCATAATCCCTCCATCCAGTTCAAAAAATAGGGTAGCATCATCAACAAATTGCATATTTAACAATGAGGTGTTATCAGGAAGGGTTACACCCTTGAACACAGTTCCTAACTTATCAGTTATCAAAATATAATATGGTGCTTCTGTTTCTACCACAAATAAATTAGTAGCCAAAGTACACCTTTGTCTTATTGATCTGCTCAAGGGAAATGGATCAGACAAAGAACCATTGATCTCAATTTGTGCATTAGAATCCTTGAACATGATTTTTACCATATCACATAAATTCTTAGGGAATCCAAAGGCCTCCATCATAGTTATTATAAAGGACCACTCCACTTTGTCATAAGCCTTCTCAAAATCCAAGAGTAGGATGCCAACATTCTAGTTACTTCTTTTTTCCCAATAAAAGGCCTCCAAACTAGATATCAAGTTCTCCAAAATGTATCTTGTCTTGATAAAAATAGTCTGAGTTCTATTTATAACAATTGGGAGAATAGGAACAATTATTTTGGCCAACAACTTAGCAATAATTTGATATGAGACATTCAATAGGGTGATGGGTTTCCAATTCCTAAAGTTTCTCTTATCTCCTTTAGGTAGGAATTTGATTATACCATGATTGATGTTAGGCCTCAAGGTACCTTTGCTAACCACTTCCTGATAGACATCAAAAAAATCATCCACAACCCACTCCAAGTTCTTTTTGTAGAATGATATCGAAAGCCCATCCTCACCTAGTGATTTCCCATTCTTGAAGGAAAGAATCACCTCCTTTACTTCTTCTTTACTTATGCTAGAATTTAACTTGGTAGCCATTTCATTTTTTATTTTCTTTGGAATTAAGGCCTTGCAACACTCTTGGTCCCTCTTGCATTGGGGATTATCATCCTTAGCAGTGAAAATATTTTTAAAGAACTCAACAAAGGACCTTTTTATGTCTTTCTCTTCTTGAACCCACTGATCGTTGACTTTGATTGCACCAATTTATTCAACAACATGCTTATCCCTTAACTTGTTAAAGAAATACTTAGTGCCCATATCACCATCTTTAACCTAGTTCAATATAGCTATTATTCTAGAACCTTGAGCTATTTTGACTTGAAATTTCCTAAGACAATGTTTTTGTGGATTTTACCCTATTTACCATCTCTTCATTGTCTTTATCAACTTGTATCTTTGTTTCCAATTCAATTAATTAATTATTCAATGGGCACTCCACTCTCCTAGTGTCAATTGCAACTTTCTTCCCCACAATTTTTATAATCTTTCTCAAACCATGAGTAAGACTACTCCAAGAGGAAATCATAGAAGTATTAGGGAACACACTTTTATTGATTTCCCTCAAAGTTAACACACCATCCAAATAAACAAGGTGGTCTAATGGGGAAGTGTTAAGTTTGAAACAACCCGCTACCCCGTCCCTTGAGGAAACACCTCCAGACTTTATATAAATAACAACTTCAATTGGATAATGGTCAAACAATGTTAGAGATTCAACTTGTATACAATTGGCATGATTTATAGACTCAAAGTTGAAGAAGTATTCATGAACATAATACCTATCCAGTATACAATGCATTCTCTTTTTCTCATTTTGGTTGTTACACCATGTATACGAAATGCTTTTTCTTTATTTATTTTTACCTTCTAGAGGGTCGAAGAGTTTCAAGAGCTTTTTCAATCTATTCCAATAAAATTTTTCATTGCTTTTCCAACCCCAATGGTACCCACCAATCTTGTCATCTTTAATTCTACCATATTGAAGTCACCTCACATTATCAATGGGAATTTTTGTAGATTATTCACACACCATCATCAAACTTCAATCCTTTCCCTATAATCATTCAGAGCATATATTGTGGAGATACCAAAATTTTGGCCATCCTTTTCAAATATTTCCCAAGAGCATCTCTTAGGAGGGGAACAACCATTGGTAGTAATAAAGCGTTTCCATTTAGGCCCAATTAGAATTGCACAACCACCTTTAGCTCTTTGGTGATTTGTATTGAAAGCCATAAATTTCTTCCAACATAAACTTAAGGCATTATGTAATTGAAATTCAACAACCTTCACTTCTTACAGGAGGAGGCAATCCATGTCTTTTTTTTATTACAATTGGCTCTTAAAATATATTTTCTATCAAGTGATTCAAGACCCCTAATGTTCCAACTTATACAATTTATCTTCATTTATCACTAAGTGTTTGGGGGGGCTTCTGATTCTTGTACAATCTATCAAAACAAGATGGAAGACCCTCACCCTTTCCTTTTTAACCTAATTTTTGCAAAATTCTAGTTCTACTCACTTATTTCCTCTTCTTACTCTCATCATATTTAATAAGAATTTTGTTCCTAGACTTCAGTTCACTATTGACTTCCTCATATAAGGAATTTATATAATCCATATTCCTATTTTCCTTCTTATACTCATCATATGGAATCCCATCTAATTCTATAGAATTTCCAATCTCGAGAGGGTCTGGGGGTCTTTCTAAGCCCCTTTTTTCTCATTTGATCTTTAAGTCTATCTAGTATAATCAATTTTAGGGTCTTCTCCTTTTCAAGAGTGACAATTGTATGGTTTCCATAGATACCATGTCCATATTCATATTATTTTTTCATTCCTCCTTCAGAGGGGAGTCAATTATGTTTTCACCTCCAAGATCTTCCACCATATTGTAGAGTCAAGAGAGTTTTTATCATTCATTTTTTGTTCTTGGTTAGTCTTAGCCTGTTCAATTCTAGGTCATGATGGCTCAAGGGTTTAGAGTTAGAACCACCCTCAAATAGGTTGATGGTGTAACATGCCCATTGCACTACTTAATAAATTTTCTATGTTTTAACCTCAAGTGAATAAACTACAATGCTAATCACATAGCAACAATTTTTTATTTTCAACAGAAAGACAGTATGCACATTTGATATAACAATATTCCAATCTTTCCAAAGTAATGATTTCATATACATAATTTCAAGATAACATTTCACATTTACAAACTTCCATAGAAATGGATACAAGAATACTACATAGCTCTTATGAGCTTCACTAGCAATAGAAATACAAATGGTCTAGGTAGTCCCCCATCAAATCTTGGTTTTCCAACTACTAAGGAGAAGCATCACTCAAGCGCTTTTATACCAACCACAAACTTATTGCAGTCCCTCACACATCTACCTACTGGTAAGATGGCCCTTCCCTTCAACAAAAAGATTGGTCCTATAACCTAAAAATACTAGCCTTTCTTGAGCTTGGTGTTGTGTCCTACATGTCTAGAACTTGTATACAAACTACATGTATGACAATCCTAGACTAGCATGCATAAATAGATCGTAGTGAACTAGTAGTGTAAATAGTGGCAACTTATACTAATTTGGTCAAAGAATTCATCACCTAGTACTTCAAGTGAGAGTTAGCTATTCACACACCTTCCTAGCTTGATTTTTTTATAACCGTTCATATTCTATGCATAGGCTATCCCCTCCATTGGGTTATCCTAACCCTAGGAACAACCTATTTTCATTTCATATTTACCATGACATTTCTACCAAAGTAAATCACACGCATAGGCTATCCCCTCCATTAGATTATCTAACCTAGGAATAACCTATGATCTTTTCATGACTCAAACTTCACAAACAACTCCATAAACCAAACATTACATGTAAACTTTATATTCCAACTATATCTATATAAGCTTCAACATAACATATAGTAAATACTCAAACACCCTTTCTTATATATACTATGTGAATATAACCCAATAATGAAATTCACAATCAACTAAATTCATCAAGCATCTTTCATTCTTATCAAAGAAGAATATAAGAAAATCATAACAAGGTGACTAAACTCTCTTTCAACACAATCCTTTTCAAACAAAACATATAAAATCATGCAATATTTTCAACATAATATAATTAAGGATTAAAAACTAGCATTCCTGTAATAAGCAAGCTCCAATTGACAAATTTTTGATTCCTAGCGCAACCTCCTCACAAACAACTTGCAACTCCTTCTATGAACAACCTTCACTATCCTCTATCTTTTCTCTTGACAAAATCTCATAATGCACTAATCAATCCTCTCTAAATTCTCTCAAATTCTCAGAATTACTAAACTAGGAATTGAAGCATAATAACTCTCAGAATTCAGAAAAAAAAGAATTCTCAAATGCATGTCCTCTAAGTTGAAGAATGCTCTCTTATTTATACAAAAACTTGAGCACTCTATGTTGCCACATTCCTATTGACTCAACCAAACAAAAGATTGGTGGCAGCTAAAAAAATTGATTAGTAAACACATGCTCAACTAGCTTATACCTTAAAGAATGAGTTTCTCTTTTTAATGGACAATAAGAATATCACTAAAAAATGCAAGGTTATTGTTTTCACAAGTCGATTATTTTGAGCCAGCTTCTCACTTGACTATTTCTCACATCCTACTTTGCCTCATACACTTGGAGATATAATGCAAAATAGACTTCTAAAAGGTATGTAGTGTTCATAACTTGGCCCCACATAATATTGCATGTGCCCCTATTTATTTGGTTTTTGTTTTGGAAAAGACCATGTCAAAGTTCTTTATACGTTTGATATTCACTTTGCTTTCATAATATTGACTAAGTCTTTCTAGATTATACTCATGCAATGGTTTGCTTTATTTCCACATGCCTTACAATAGCATTGGCTATGTTTACATTACTCAACATTTAAATTCTTTATGCAATGTTATTTGTTTATGTGATGCCTCCATATGATGTGCAATCCTTTTATTTCTACACTATACATTTTATGTATATGCTACACTTAAATATATATGAATGCGACATGATTTGTTTTGTATGTGTGTGTGTGTATCAACTTACAATTTCATAAAATGCATAATTCAATATTCAAATGCATATTTTTATATTTACATATTCTGTATAATAATGTATGCATATATACATATACTCGTATGCATATATATATTAATATACTTGTATGAATGTTTCCATTTACATCAATACATACATGTATATTAATATATATTATATATCATTTCCTTGACTATTAAACACATATATTTGCAATCTTATCAATTGACATATATACACGAAGTGTATACATACATACATAGATACATATAGGTATATATATGTCACCTTTGTCCAATCGATATTCCCATGCATATGGATAATCCATCCTTGAGCATGTGCAGATACATCTATCTATGTATACTCATGTACATATTTACTCATGTGTATGAGTTTATTGTAGACACGTACATATATACATTTTATGTATATATCTCATCGATTAAACATAAACACATGTAAAGAACTCATATATGACAAAGAGACTCCTTCACATAACCAAAATCAAGTATAGACAAGATCATAAGTTCTTCCAAATCATGCATAAACAAAACTAAAGATAACTTACCATTTCCCAGACTATTGACTCAACTTGGTCAAACTAGAAGTGAGTGTGTGAAAGCTCAATTAGGCTCATTAAGGGTTACCAAACCAAGTCCTTCTCTAAGTGATACTTCCTCTCTCTTCTGGAGGCTTGAATATGTGCCTGCATCCAACTTAGTACATTGCAACAGTAGCTAGCCGATCACAAAACAATCATTTGCAAGCATCATATATTTCATAGCCATAATTCATTATAAAATAGATCAAATTGAATTAACATTCATTTATCTTATTTCTAAGATACATAAAGCATAAACATATATATATTCAAAGCATTTTCACCCAAATAGGTAAAAGTAAATAGGTAATAACACAACGCGGTGTAACAGAGGGTATTAGTGTTATTAGTAACTTCAGTGTTTACACATTCTTCCATCCTAGGGTTTTTCATTTTATTTTGATTATTGAAATCCGTCCTAGAAGGTCTGATATTGTTTTTTCTATTGACAAGTTTTGGGCAATCCCTTTTTGGTGTCCATTTGTTTTACATAGAAAGAAAGATTTCAAGCCTCCTAAGGCTTCCAATTCACATCTATACAATTTACCATCAAATTCAAATTCTATAGCATCCAATATTTCCACACCAATATGAAACAAAACAAGCATTCTTGCATCCAAGTGAGATAGAGTAACTCTAGATTTTTCTATTTGCAAAATTTATGAACAGTTTTAAAAATTTGAGGCAACATAAACCATATTTGTGGTTGTACGTTTTTGACACTTACCCATCTTGGTACCGAGAAAAACATTTTTTCATTATGGGTTTCCTGAGGTGACCAGGGAATGGCTTTAAATAGAGACTTACCAATACTCCAAAAGTCTTTTTCAAGAACCCTTTCTACATAGCATTGTTTTTCAAGAAAATGGAAAACAAGCCTCTTTGAATCATTCTACAAAATGTAATTTATGGATACCAAGCTTTTTTCCCCAATCAAAATTAAGCCAATTATTAAAAAAAATTCTAGCAAGAAGATTGTTTACATCCATGCAAGCAAGAAATATTGTTGTATTTCTTAATCTATTTTCTTCTTTCCTAATAGCATTAACCATTTCCTCATTGGGGTTGAGCCGTAGAACCCTAGGCAACAGTAGGTCCTTACCTCCTTCGAGCCCTCCTCTTTCTTGACCTCCTTTTGGGCCCCAGACCCTTCCACTGTTATCTCCAACTCCCACATTGAACATAGCTTTTGGGCATGACGCTTCTGGTTCCTTAGATTGTAGAGCCTCTTTGAATGTTTTACAATCTTCATTTTTCCCTTGAATGGCTTCCCCACCCTCAATAGTAATATCCACTCCCATACACCCTCACACATATGCAAAATCACATATGCGTGAGAAGGCGACCAAAACCCTAAGAAGTAATTAGTGGTGTTAGTGGCCCTTGGTCGGCGGGGTCTGTCGCTATGGGGGGGTGGATAATCGTTTTGCAAATCCCCCAGGGTTCAACGCCATTTATCTAGGTAGGGGTCTAGCTGAACCCCGATGATTATAGTTGATGTAGTTGTTCTCAGGTAGTTGTGGGGGGAATTATAGTTGGAAAATTAGTGGTGGGCCCCTACTATCAACCAACCTTAGTTTCCCACAAGTTCCAATTTTAAAAAATGGCAAAAAATAAGCAAGCAAGACATGAATACTAAGATTAAAACCAAACCAACGATAATAAATATAGAGGACATGATTGAAGTAGGTGAAAAGAACGAAGAGCACAATATCCAAGATGGTTGAGGACTTTCGAGCATAGGGGGGATGTCTTTTCATCTCTTGCAAGTGTAGTTAGAGCCCTCCCCTCATTTTTTTGATAAATTAATGAATTATTTAAATTTAATATGTTATTTAATTTATTTATTTTAATCTTAATTCCATAACACATGAATTCCCTAGCATGTAAACCTTGAGTATATTGGATATTATGGATAAGGTTTGCTATAATATGAGATGTATAATGACAATATTCTATATAAAAGAATGTATTATTAGTAACTACGGACTGCCACTAATTATTTATAGGTGATACACCTTATTTAAAAAAGTTTTCAAATCCCTCTAATATAATTGTTAATACTTTTTGATTAATAATTTATTTTTTATTATTAAAATATATATTTTTTAAAATTCAATATTTCAATATTACAAACTCACAACTTTATATTTTTATGTCTATAAATGTTAAAAGAAAAGTAGCATCATATATGAAAGCTCTTTGAATTGTCAACATCACTTATAGTAAACTTATAATTCAATAACATACTATCCCACCCTCAAAGTTCAAAGCGTCGTAATTTCTGAGAAGTTGACTAGTCTAACTTGTACTCATATCTTGTAAAGCTTATCAATAATTGTATGTAATACATGGAGAAATGTCCTCTCATCATCTTTCTTTACCACCACCTTATAGCCCTTTTTCATTTTTCCTTGCCACATAGGATCTCTAAAATTGTGAAGAAATTTGTAGTAACTCTCTCCATAAGAGTGGTTGGTAGTTACGCCAGTAATAATCCATTCTCGTTGTTGCACCCTCCCATTTTGATTTGACCATTCAAGGGTAACTTCAACAGCGCAATAGATGACTACATTGGATTTCCCCATTCTCTGCCAGCTACCACTTTTGGGAGTACGGATTTCTGAAATAAGTGTATCTGTGTCAGAAAAGAGATGTCGATTTAAAATTGACAGCGCTCCATCTACTGCTTTTCCCACAACAAGAAGAAGCTCCGGCAGCACGCTCTGCAATTAAAAATGAGAAAGAAAAACTCCATTTTCATTTACTAAACTTAAGGTTAATAATTGAAAATGAGAAAGAAAGAAAACGAGATTATTTAAGAAAATCAAGGAATGTAAAACAAATCTTAAGGTTAATAATGATTTTTGTTTACTTTTTTCTCTCCTTTCAAAGCAAGAAATATGGTGGACCATTCAAAGGAGTCCTCAAATCAGTACCTTAAACATGGAAATGCAATGTCGTATTGATGTATTGCTGCAATATAAAAGTTGCATCCTTTCCAATGCATGCAACTCATCAAAGCCTTGTATAGTCTGCAGCTTTTCACAAGCCTGAATCGTAATCCGCTTCAAACAGTGCAGTCGGTCATCACCTGAAAACTCCTGAAGCTCCAGACATTCACTATCATCACAAATCGCTGCCACTGTTTTCAGTTCTCTGCATTCTTTTATTCTGAGTTCCACAAGTTTTCTTGGCAAAGTTATGTTCTGCAGCTTCCCACATCTGACAATGCCAATCTTCTCAACGCAAGTTTGACGTGAAGAACATCGCAGCTCTTCAAGCTCTGGACAATTAGACAACTCAAGACTTTCTAATGCATGCAACTCATCAAAACCTTGTATAGTCTGCAGCTTGTCACAAGCCTGAATTGTAATCCGCTTCAAACAGTGCAGTCGGTCATCACCTGAAAACTCCTGTTGCTCCCGACATTCACTATCATCACAAATCGCTGAAATTGTTTTCAATTCTCTGCATTCTTCTATTCTGAGTTCCACAAATTTTGTTGACAAAATTATGTTCTGCAGCTTCCCACATCTGACAATGCTAATCTTCTCAAGGCAAGTTTGACGTGAAGGATATAGCAGCTCTTCAAGCTCTAGATTATCCGATATGCATAATTGTTTCAAATTTTGACATTTGAGCAACTGAAGACCACTGAGCTTGCCACATCTATCAACGGTAATTGTCTCAAGACAAGTTACACCTTCAAGAAATGGCAACGTCTCAAGCTCTGGACAGTCCTCTATGACAAATGTTGCCAGATCAAATTTATCCGTCACTCTTTTCAAATTTTGACATCTGGATATGCGAAGATTATTGAGCTTCACACATCCATCAATCGTGACAGTCTCCAGCTTACTTGGACCTTTAAGAGATGGCAACCACTCAAGCATGGGACAGTCACGAATGTTGATGCTTACAAGCTTTTCAAGATTTAAACTTCCTGATATTGTTTCCAATTTTTTGCAATTATCCAATTCAAAACATGCTGGTTTGAAAGAACCATCGACCTTAATACGCTTCAAGCTATTGAGACCCACTAAACACAGCTGCTCAAACACCCAACAATCAGAAATGTCCAATTCTACCAGCTTTCTAAGATCAGATATTCCCCACAAGGTTTTCAGTTTATAACAATTGTGCAGTACAATTTTTTCCAGGCAGTTCAAAGGTCGAAGATTTAATTCTTGAATATCTAAGCAGTCAGAAATTTCCAATTCTTTCAGCTTCTTAAAATCAGACAATCCTGAGATGGTTTTTAGATGACTACAATTGTGAATTATAATTTTTTCCAAACTATGTGATATTCCTGATATATCTGAAAATTCTTCCAAAGAAGTATTATATATCTGCAGCTCTTTCAATTGGCAGGGCCCCTGAAACTCAAAATAAAGTTGTCTTTAAACTTACATTCAATGGCTAGAAATAGCAAAGAAAGTACGGTTAAATGGAAATTTAATTTTCATTGGAGAACATAATACCTGTACGTGGCCCTGCCACAGTGCTTTGGGACCTAATCTGCTGATTATTCGACATCCCAAATTTTGAGGAGCCTGTACATTTGACCGTATTTATTAATTTATAGAAAATCAAAATACAATATATTTTATTTTTAATTAATTAATAAATATATTCAAATTTTATATTTATGTCAATATATCTATTTATTGATAATTACTTCTCAAAATTTCAAGAGGGTGGCCCCAGACTTAATAAATTTGTTTTTAGCTTAAAGAAACTACCCTTAATTGAAATTTAATTTTCATTGAAGAACATAATACCTGTAGAATGTTGGGCCACGATAATGAAGTGACACTTTGACGCTTGAGTATTAGACATCGCAAATTTTGAAGAGGAATCCATGAAGGAATGCATGGCTGACCTTGATTCTGAAAAGGCTGATCCTCGAGCTTAAGCCACAACAAAACCGTTGATGAGTCGGCTATGACATCTGATTCCGCTAGAAGGTATGTAATTTGACAATTCATGGACTTGTCAATAAATGAATGGAAGCATCTGCCTTTGGTTTGAGAGAGGATGTTTTGGAATCCTTTTGATTCCTGCAATCACAAAAGTGGCTCAGATTTTTTGTTGGTAATTAATGCAAATCAGCCAGTTTGCATGCAATTCACTGTTATGTGCATCAACTAGTTGACTTGCTATTTACTGCCATATTTTCTAATTTTTTTTAGTATGTTTTAGTTTGTTCTTTAAAAAGCTTCCAACGATTTATTGAAATGTTTTTCTATGTTATGAAACAATGTATTGAGGGCTATTGTTGAAGCTGATTTGTTTCTTTCAAAAAATAATACAATGTTTTTTTTTTTTAATCTTCATTATTGTTTATTGGCATTGTTCATAATAGTAAGGTTTGTTGATATTTTATTTTGATTATATTATCTGGTTCAAGATGAAATTTTAGTTAGTTTTTCCAGGTTATTTTTGTTGGGATATTCATGTCAAATTCTAACTCTTTGTCAATCTCAAAATTCAATGAAAATGATTATGATTAATGGTGCATCTAAATGATGACTTTTTTAACAAGAAAAGATTTGTGGGAGATTATAGAAACAAGATATGAAGAGTCAATTGATTGGAATTCTCTTACTACCATATTAGAGTAGCTAAAAAAGGAAGCTAAGAAGAAGAATACTTAGGCTTTATTTCATATTCAAATAACTTTAAATAAAAACTTAATTCGAAGAATTGTAGGAGCAAAGTTAGTTGAGGATGCTTGGAAAACTAAAAGAAACTTGCCAAGGTAGTGATCATGTTCAAGTTGTCAAGCTACAAACATTGAAGAGAGTTTGTAAATTTCAAAATGCAAGAAGCTGAAAGTGTGAGTGACTATTGTGTGAGTAAAAGATGATGTCAATAAAATGGCTATTCTTGAAGAAATCACGAAGTGATAAAAAAAAGTGTTGAGGTCTCTAACACAAGGGTGGAACAATGTTGCCATCATCATTGAAGAAAGTAAGGATTTGACTACCCTTCAGTTTGATCACCTCGTTGGATCTCTTATGTCGCATGAGGAAAGATTAAGAGATTCATATGGAGAAATTAATGAGAAATATTTTTCCTCCAAATTACAAGTTATAAAGAATGAAGATGCTAGCACTAGCACCAAAAGCAATCGAGGCCAAGGTAGAGGTCTAGATAAGGATTCTTCAAGAGGAAACAAAGGAAGAAGAGGTGGTCCAAGAGAAAGAGGTAGAGGCAGATTTGATAAGAAAAATATCCAATGTTATCATTGTATCAAGTATGGTCATTTTGAAAGGGATTGTGGATTAAAATCTAGTAATAACAATAAAAGTGTCATTTATGCTCAAGCAGGTGATGAGGCTTCTCTAAGTGATTTATTTTTATCTTATGAAAAAGTTGAAAATGTTGTCAAAGATGTTTGGTATTTAGATTCAAGGTTCTCTAACCACATGCCAGGAAATGATTTTTTTTTTCTAAAATTGACAAGAGTTTCAAATCTAGGATCAAGCTTGGTGATGACAAAAGATTGGAAGTTACAGGACTCAAAGGAGCTATGCAAGTCCATACTAAGAAAGGTATGAAAAATGTTCAAGATTTTTTTTACACTCTGCAGTTAAAGCGTAATTTATTAAGTTTTGGGAAATTGTGTGAGAAGAACTATAAGGTGTTATTTGAAAATCAACAATGTGCAATTTATGATAAGAATCAAGGCAATAGAGTTGTTATAGTTTTTCCTATATCAAATAATATCGTGTTTCCATTGATGTTTGATGAACATAGCAAAAATCTTTCCAATATTGCATATGGAAACAAAAGTTGGCTATGAAATCGCAAATATAGATATTTAAATTTTCATAGTTTGAAATTTATCACATCAAAAGCTTTGGTTTATGGTTTGAGGACTAAGGTGCACAAGAACACAAGGAGGTTTGTGAAGATTGTGCTAAAGGAAAACATGCAAGAGAGATATTTTCAAAAGGCAATGCATGGAGGGTCCATTATCCACTTTAGTTGGTTCACTTACATATTTGTGGTTCTATGCAGACAAAGAGTTTGGGTAAGTCATCATATTCCATTACTTTTATTGATGATTTCTCATGAAAGTGTTGGGTTTATTTTTGAAGACCATGTTGAGATTATGGATGCACAAGGTCCTTGAAGCTGCAGTCTTCAATGGAGGACCTTTGAGCCAAGAAAGATAATCAACCACATAGAAAGTGTTGCAACTATGCATGCACAATGTAGACTCTATATTGATTTACATTATGAAATTGGATTTTTTACAAATGTACAAAATGCCTTTGAATATATAGACATGAGAGAGAACCTAAGATGCATGAGTTGTTGCCATGTGTTATGATCTAACAACATGTGAACCCTATCTAGGAAATTATTAAATGTTGAGATAAGTTCTAAAAGGACAACTCATCTTTTAGAAGGAATCTTATCCCTACAAACAAGGAAGGGAATATTATCCTATTTATTAAATGATTTATTAAAATGCAACCTAGGACTAAATGATATATGACCTAAGTTAACTTATGCTAGTGTAATAATTAATTAATTACAATAACAGACCAAAGATGAAGGATTTATTACATTCAAAAGGTCTAAAACCCTTGTGGAAAATGAAAAAGGTTGCAGAATCAAATGTTTAAGAGTTAATCATGAAGGATCATTTTTTTTAAGAGATTTTCAAAAAAATTGTGATAAAAATGGTATCAAAAGACAACTCACCGATGCTTACACACCTCAACAAAATGAGGTAGCTAAAAGGAAAAATTGACAATGATGGAAATGGCAAGTAGTATGTTACAGGCCAAGGAATTAAGCAATTTTCTTTGGGGTGATGCAGTTACTACAACAATGTACATTTTTAATCAAAGTTTTGCTCATGCACTTGATATGATGACTCCCTATGAAGCCTAGTATGAGAAAAAGTCTAATGATCATTAGTTTAGAGTTTTTGGTTGTTTAGCCTATATTCATGTACTGATCAAGATAGACAAAAGCTAGATACAACAAGTGAATCATGCATTTTTGTAGGCTATAATGAATGAAGTAAAGCTTACAAATTGTATAACCCTCACACTAGTAACATTACTGTGTCAAAAAATATGATTTTTAATGAAGAGGGAATTTATGATCATTGAAAAGATCATATTGAAAAATTAAAATTTGCATTGAATGGTGACATTATTGATGATATTGATCATGAGCTGCCTACAAATACTTCAAATTCAAGTGCTATAAATCCACAAATAGCCCCTCATCTAATTCTCCAATTTCAAAGTGCAAGTCTAATTTCAAAACCAACTCCAACATGTTTGTTGTATTAAGAAATTGAAAAGGGTTCAATTTCACTTGATATAAAGCAGAAAGTTGGAATAAGAACAAACATACCATATGTTCAAGATCTTGTGGACGCCACAACCGACAGGGACGCCGACAGGGACGGCTCAGTCCATTTGCAATTTCTCTTCCTAAGTCGCGCAGATGGTCATGCATTCTCAAAATCCATGTTTCATCATATACTTCTATTTCTTCAACGAGACACTTGTTTTTGAGTGTTTGCAGGGCATGTTGAGCGCTCCATCCGGATGCATCCCATATTTTCAGGGCAATATGCTTCAATTTGTCAACAAAAAAACATGCAATATCTAAGAAAATCTGTTGTTGCTCGTAGTCCAATGCATCAAAGCTTATTTTAAGTCTTTGATGTATGTCTCGTGGCAGTGTCTTTCTAACTTTGTTCCATTCTAAGCTCCAATAATCCTGATCTGTGCCATGAACGTGACTGCCAATAACTTGAAGAGACAGAGGCAAGCCTCCACAAACAACTAGGAAGGAGTTAACCAGATTTTTGTAATCCTTAGCCGGATGGGGTTGGCCGAAGGCATGCCAGCAAAACAGCTCTCTTGCATCATCTCTATCCAACCCTTTTAGATTATAAGCAGAAGTAATTCCTGTGTTAATAAGCACACCAACATCACGGGTTGTAACTATTACCAGGCTATCAACTGAGTTCTTTAGCATTTCCATGATGAGTAGAGCATCTAACTGTTGCACGTCATCAATATCATCTAGAACAATTAGGAAACTCAACGGCTTGCTCCTTTGTATACAATCTGTGATATGAGTTTTTCCTTCCTCTGTACTTCCAAAATTAAATCTATCTTTTCGGAATAGATCTTTGAGGAGTTTCATTTGTAACGAAGGAAAACTGTTATTTGCATAAGCTTCCCTCACATCGAACAGAAAACATCCTCGCCTATATTGTGATTTCTTTCGGTTGAACAACTCTTTGGCTAGAGTTGTTTTGCCGACTCCGCCCATTCCAAAAATGCCGACGATCTGAGCTTTCTCTTTCCTACCTTCATCCATCCAGCACTGCCTTTCAAAATCTTGCACAAGCTGATCAAGGCATTTCATTTCAAAATCTTTCACAAGCCCGGGAAGTCCCACTGGGTATTTGGCAACATGTAGAGATTTTTTCCTTTGAACTTCTTTTTGGACGGCTGACACTATATTTTGGCAGTCACTGATACTTAGCAAAGAAAAAGGGTATCTTAATAAGAAATTAATCTGGCTTGCTAATATATAGAAATTCATCCATGAAAGAATAAAACAATGTAGAATAAGCAAGTACCACTGATACTTAACAAAGAAAAAGAGTATCTTAATAAGAAATTAATCTGGCTCCCTAATATATAGAAATTTATCCATGAAAGAATAAAACAATGTAGAATACGCAAGTACAATAGAAACGCGGAGATCTTACTTGAAATTGCTGCTGATTTCATAGCCGGCGATAAATGAAACATATTGGAGGGCTTCCTTCCACTCCCTATGCTTTTCCATGTACCTCTTATTGTTTTCATATGCAGTGAATGCTTTGCCATACACACCCTTTTCTATGTAGCGTAGTGCAGAAGGCTCCACACCATAAAAAATGGGAATAATCTTCGCTTCACTCTGCAACATGAGTACCAGCTCCGCCAAACACCATGGGGACTCTGCATATCTATTGGAGAAGATAGCGATATGAGCCGAAGCAGAGTGGATGGCTTTCTCGATTGTTGAAGGAAATGAATCGCCGAGTTCTTTCTCTTCCGAATCAAGAAATGCATGTATTCCTAACTCCGTAAGAGAATTGTAAAGCTGAAGGGCTACAGTTTCTTTGACATCAGGGCCCCTGTGGTTGATGAACACATCAAACAATCTTGAAGATTCGTCTACTTTCCTCCTTCCGTGAGGTTCAATTCCAGAGAAAGCATCATGCTCCTCAGTTCTTCGGTGAGAAAAGGATGAGGATGCCATTGATTAGTGGAAAAGGAGTGAGAAAAATGTTATTGGTGCAAGGGCAGAGGGAATTGGATTGGAGTAGGCATAAATAAATAGCATTCTATAAAAACTGTAGATGTTGGACGCGTTCCTGGAAAGGACCAGGAAAATGCTTATCTGTGAGGCCACCGACAACTCCTACACGAAGAAAATTGGATTCCATTTAACCAGTCAATGACTGAGTTGACGTAATGAATATGACGGCCACTTCTAGAAATTAATTAAATTTTGAAGTGTTGACTTCTTGAAATCCCATCGTCACGGCTGGGCTTAACCAGCACATTCTAGGTAACTCAGGTGGGGCCCAGCTGTTTAGTAGGTGCTCATAAATTTAACTTTTTTAAACTGCTTCTCCGGCCCACGCACACATAGCTTAAAGTAAAAAACCCTCTCCACCTACTTCCATTTCCTTTCCTTCATTATCTATGATATCACATTGATACGCATTATTCTTGATTTTATTTTGATTCAAAGGTCAAGTCTATTTAAGAAATTATTTTTAAATATTTATCAATTAATTTATCCTCTTTCTAGGTTAAAATTTGCATTTGTGAATTTGTTTCAATTTAATTTTAAAAAATAAAATTATTTTAGAGGTTGTAGTTATAGGTTTAAATCTATTCATTTTCAATTAATTGTTATATTAAAATATTTGAATGGTGTGTTAAAGAAAATATAAGAAGAATATTGTTCTTAGATCATTAGATATCAAATATTATTATATATTATTTAGACAAATTAAGGTAGAAGAATAAACAGATCTCCATTTAGCGTAGTCCTAGCTTGTGCCAAAATAGGAGCTTTGGAACAGAGCAAATGTAAAAGCATGGAGGGTATAGGAATTTC